>FQSS02000750.1:0-22123 GCA_900128795.2 Malbranchea cinnamomea | reverse complement strand
TTCATTAATTCACATCATACAATCGTACTATGTCTCTTGTCGAAATTGGATAAAAATGGACCACCATGTCAAATGACGACGATGACTACTTTCTTCCGCTCGAAGACCAACGAGTCTTTGGTGCGGGTATTCGAAGAAAGCGCATCGCATTCGTCCCGTCAAGCGAAAGCAACCTGCAAACCACCTCCTCCATCTCTGCTCCAGCTACAACCTCTACCACTCCATCTCCAGGGGAGTTGGTAGCTGGAAAATATCTTTCTATTGTTCTCTCCTCCCGTGCTTCATCCGACACTACCAGTATTACTGCCCCAAAATCCTCGTCGACCTCCGAAAAGCCTACGGTAACGTGCGACATCTGTAATCTCCCTCTGCCCGTTGGCAACGGTGAAGGCGACAAAAAAGCTAGACACTCCCACGAATCCTCTTTGGCACACCAGGTCTGCCTCCCTCACTCCCAGCCTCCATCCGCCATTGACCGCACTCGCAAGGGTTATAAGTATCTTTCTGCTTACGGCTGGGATCCTGACTCCCGCAAAGGCCTTGGTGTCGACGGGCAGGGTATAACCACCCCATTAAAGGCGAAAATAAAGAGTGACACAACGGGTTTAGGCGTCAAAGTGCCTGAAGGAGGTAGTAAAGTGAGCAAAAAGCGTGAAGTCAAACTGAATGCAAAACAGGTGCGCAAGATGGAGGCGGAGAAAAGGCGGAAGCAGGAGAAGTTGAGGGAAATGTTCTATCGTCCTGAGGACGTACAGAAGTACTTGGATGGATAAGGGATTACCTGACAATTTCGTACCGATAGGGCATCTCCATAAGATTATGAAATCTTCGGAATGCCTAGACTTAGTTACATTCTACGATTTAATAAAGTCGGCAAGAGAGAATCACAGAGACAAGCAAGGAAGGATAGAGCGCCTACGCGCAGATTACTGCTTCCCTACTGAAACGATGATAAGTCTGGGGGAAAGGGCTGACCATGCTCGAAAAAGGTAAACCTCTCCCGTTGCGCCGCGCCAGTTAAATGCAACAACTACTAAGCGACGATATCACGGTCAATGTTGTCTAGAGTAGAGTTTCAGTAGATGGTCCAAGAGTTCAGGGAAACAGACGCATGGACTTAATGAAACTCAGTGAAAGGGGTAACAAACTGGTGGCATTGGGACGGGCGCTCCGTATTGCACCACTCTACCGGAAGAAGTGCCGTCTTTTTTTCTCTTCCTTTGGCGGTTTACCACCTTGAGGCTGTTGGTGTTTTTCGGGCATCCCGGCTGGTGTGGTCTGAGGCTTAGCGCTACGAGAACCCAGGTTCATCGCTGCCATTCCCGCCGTCGGAGGAGCAGGGGACTTTGCTGCTGGAGCAGGGTCCTCGAATAAATGCGCTGGAGCTTTCGGCGGTGGTCGTTCTGCTGGTATGTCTAATCGCCGCTTATCCACACTGAGATCACCGACCTGCCGCAAAAACAAGCCTGGTGTGAGCATGTGTGACGTCACCAGGTAGACGTCCTTCGAGAATTCCTGAGATACTTCGTAGCATGACCGAGCTTCAGAGTATGTGGCACCACCAGCCATGAATACAACAATTCTCTGACGTGGCTCAGCTGCGGAGGGTCGGGTGCGAGCCCACGTAGGTTTTGCGCTCCGCAAGGATGACTGGGAGATGTTATCATGGCTCATAGCTCCGTCTCCATCGAGATGAGGACGAGTGGAAGGGAAGACGGAGCTATCAAGGGTGCCCCGAATATGTTCTTGCAACATGAGTTTTAGATTTGGCTCGAATCGTGATAGGATGGTATCGT
Organism: Malbranchea cinnamomea; assembly: GCA_900128795.2. Taxonomy (NCBI): domain Eukaryota; kingdom Fungi; phylum Ascomycota; class Eurotiomycetes; order Onygenales; family Malbrancheaceae; genus Malbranchea; species Malbranchea cinnamomea. The sequence goes on along the minus strand of FQSS02000750.1, from coordinate 20,327 downwards.
CTTCGGAGGGCTGGGCAGGTGGCTTTCGAACAAATAGCGGCAGAGGCTGGGGACTTGTATCCTTAAGTGGCTTTTCAACCCTAGCACCAAGTAGATCAAGGTTGTATATTACCTCCCCATCCTGGGGCGGAAGCTGGGAGTGTGCAAGCAATTTTTTTATATCGCCTGCGAGAAGGCCGCCACGATAGAGCAGATATAAGATTATCAACCTGAGTCGATCTGAAGGCCCAACACAGTCTTCATCCAACAGGCGGACAAGCTGCTCTGCAACGTTCTTCGGTTTTCGGTAGTCCTCATCCAGACCAGTTGCAAGGGACTGCGATGCATCGTTAGACGAATGCGACATAACACAGTCATATGCGCTGCAGCGCTGAAGATGCGTACCTGCTCCAAAGCCGCAACATCCGCAAGATTTCGACTTTGAAATATGTTCATAGCTTCTTGTGCCATATTAAGATGCAGCGTGTAGGCATTCTTCCCTTCCTGAAATTCATTCAAGCCGGCCAACATATCCCTGATGGTGTTCACATTCGCCGTAGCGTCACTGAAAAAGTATATGCGATGAGCAAGATGACACAGGAGGGTGCGCAAGAGCAATATTTGGCTTACCTGTCTGCAAATTGTGGGTTACTAGCTCTGAATTTATTGAAGTCTTCGACCAGCTTCCCAAGGACGTCTTTCATGTGATGATGTCTACTATCAACCCAAATTCTGTCGTTCTCGGATATTTCCATATCCTTTGTTTCCTCGTTTGGTTTCCCCTCGTTGATTACTGTCCTATAGGTGACCTTGTCCCCTTCTCGAATCGGTAAAAGGTCATGAGCCATAGCCTGGTAAGTAAACTCATGAACCAACGGCGCAACAAGATCCATCGAACGGTCTACTATATAGAGAATTCCCCTGGGACGTGGGGAGGGCGGAGGAAAATCCTTGCGATACTTTGCGTACTCATCAAGCTCGTCTTGCACAAAACGCGCTAAATGGGAGCATAGTACCGCTGCTTCATGCCTCGGTGCTTTGGGGCGATAGTATCGGATTAATGGATATTCCTCCAAGGACACACAAACAGAGACAATCTAAGCTAGTCAGTATCGACATTCATGTCATGGCGCTACTAGGCTTGAAACGAACCTTCTGCGCCAACTCCTCAAGATGACGGCGGACCAGGTTGTTGCAGTCAGGGTGGAATAGAGTGGGGAAACTCCATGGATCTCGAAAGAGAGCAAGATGAGACTCCCTCGGATAATAATTGATGTTCATAAACCGAAAGTCCGCGAGCTGCTCTCTGGGCAAATTCAAGTTCGTTATCCTGCTTCGCAGCTGTGGATGGAGACCTACTAAACCCGTCAGGAGGCTGGGTGCCTTGTTTATTGATGGGACTAGGTGTTGATCTCACTCGATATCCAAATCACAAAACCTGCTCGGTACCGTCGCCGTTGAAGATCTGCCACAAGACAGTCGACGATATGAGGCAGGGGGGAGAGTATATAGACAGCATCGGTATCGGGGTTTACAGAGCGCCGGTGTTCAATCTGCTCGATATCTTGCGGCCAACTCAGCCAACATAGCCAACAAATCGGGCATCTGGGGACACATACTCGTAATATTAAGATTCAAGATATCGTCCTCCTTCACAACATTGTCTATCAACTTCCGGCTCCCTTCATCGACCACGAGGACTTTCCACTTGAGAAAAGAGGGTTTAGTATAGATCCGAAATAGGCAGCGGAACTATGGCAATTTACATCTTTTCCCACGGTCTGTCGAATAGTGTTTAGAATAACTATATTTCTGTGTCAACAAGTGGGATCTTGCGCAAACCCAGAAGCGTATCGCTATGCCTTACTATTGCGTTGAACCTCTAGTAAGGAGGTCCCCATCCCGGCTGGTATTCGGAGTCTTGCATGAGCTGTTGATGCTAATCGCGTTGACTGTACAGTGCTGCTGAAAAGGCTAAGGAAGGGAAAATAGAAAGCTAATTCATATACAGAACTTCTTGAAAGCAAGTCAAAAAGAGGGTTGGATTTACAAGACCACCTCAGCGATACGCTTACCGCGTCCCATTCCCCGCTGTCCAGCCAAAGTGAAGGAGAGTTACGGAACAATAGATTTCCCGTCTCCCGTCAAAAAAGTTACCATTGATTCTTCTATGACGATTTTGAGCTCAGTCCACGCCAAAAGATCAATTTCTTTCTTCTTTGTAAGTTGTAAATTTAATGTCATTGTCGGACAGGTGATTAGGGACATTACGTTGTTACTATTCTTCCTAATCCCACCATTCGATCTAGTCAAGCCGGCCATGCAAGTATGGCGAGCACCTGCGCGACGACTGTCACCCTCAATTTATCGACCTCTTTGGTTTCCTAGGCGGCAGTTTGGCTCAACTGTGCCATTAGGGAGATCCAAACCAAAAAAAAAGTCGAAAACGGTCCAGAATCCTGCATTCAATGAGAAAGCGGTAAGTAGCCGAAATTTGGTCCACAGTATTTTGCAGTCATAATCTCGCTGTGATGTCTTGACTAAGATATGGATTTTTGGGGCAGGTAAAACGCCGGCAGGAACGAATTGCTATCTCCCGCAGCGACGATTTTCCGCTGCTCGTGAATGCCGCGTTACAGGACTTAAAACGCGAATATAAAAACCGACCGCAAAATATAGCTGAGCTAGAAGTTTTTCGTGATGCCCTGACACAGGCGTTTTCAGGAGAAGCGGACGACGCGCATCTTCGTCGCCTCAGGACTACGCTGCGAGAAAAATTCATCGAGGCTGGTCCTTCCGAGCTCTATTCCACGCTCCAGACGGAATTCCGTAACCACTTATTCGACTCCCAATTTTCCAAGGACATCGCGCTTCAAGAGAAACTTGTGGATTTCAGCTCACCAGCAGAGTGGTATCCTGCTGCTCGCGCTATTCAACGAAAGATACACCTTCACGTTGGTCCAACGAACTCAGGAAAAACTTATCAAGCTTTGAAACGCCTAGAACAGGCCGAAACCGGCTTCTACGCTGGGCCATTGCGGCTGTTAGCGCATGAAGTATATACACGTCTCAACAATAAGGGGATAACTTGTGGCCTTATCACTGGAGATGAGGTTAAAATTGATGAAGAAAATCCCCCTCGAATCTACAGCAACACGGTCGAGATGGTGCCCCTAGGCAAAGAATTTGAGGTCGGCGTAATCGATGAAATCCAGATGATTGCGGATGAGAATAGAGGTTGGGCTTGGACGCGAGCGTTACTGGGCAGTCAAGTGCACGAGCTTCATCTCTGCGGTGAAGAGCGAGTGGTTCCGCTCATACGTGAACTAACGGCGTTGACAGGTGACAAGCTTGAGGTGCACCGCTATAAGCGTCTAAATCCCTTGAAAACAATGACCACAAGTTTAAAGGGAAACCTTAAGCGGCTTGAAAAAGGGGACTGCATTGTCGCATTTTCTCGGCTCACAATTCACGCTTTGAAACAGGAAATTGAGCGAACCACAGGGCGAAGAGCGGCAATTGTCTACGGTGGTCTGCCAGCGGAAATCCGCTCACAACAGGCTGATTTGTTTAATGATCCAAATAACGATTATGACTTTTTGGTTGCCAGCGATGCCATTGGCATGGGACTCAACTTGTATGTTTCCTTTCATTTCTTGCACCATATACTCAATTTCGACGGCGACTGACAAGTTTGATCAGGAGCTGCAAGAGAATCATCTTTGAATCGGTTGTGAGAAAAACTCCATCAGGTTTGCAGCGACTATCCATTTCACAAGTTAAACAAATCGGGGGCCGAGCTGGTCGATATCGCACAGCAGCGCAAACTGGCGCTGATGACTCCAACGGTCAAAATGTGGGATTTGTCACATCACTCGAGGATATCGATCTCCCTTATATCCGAGAAGCGCTAAGAGCGGACCCTGAACCCATCCGCCAAGCTGGTCTGATCCCTCCGGATCACTTAATTCAGAACTTCGCCGACCATTTCCCGCCTGACGTGCCCTTTGCCTATGTATTAAAACGTGTACTAGATATACACAAGACGCACCCACGCTTTTTCCTCTGCAGTCTACAGGACCACGACGTTGTCACCACGGTACTTGATGGTATCCAGGGGCTACGTGTCGAGGACAAACTGTGTTTCTCGAAGGCCCCTGTTGCAGGGAGAGATCCCGAGACGCAGAAGGTTGTCAGTGCCTTTGCACGCTGTGTAGCTCAAAACAAGAGTGGTGGGCTTCTCGAAATACCAGAGCTGCGACTCGACGTCCTCGACGCACCAGTTTCGGGTGACAAGGACTACCTTCATGCGCTTGAGTTTCTCCATCGTTCCCTCGTCCTGTACCTGTGGCTTAGCTTTAGATGTGGAGGAGTTTTCACAGATAGAACGTTGGCCACGCATGTCAAGGAACTTGTTGAAATAAAGATGGACAGAGCTCTAACAGAGTTCTCTGCCAACTCTAAGCTGCGGAAAGCTTCATCACTCCGCAGACAGATTGCATTGTTGAAGCAGATGCAACAGCAAGAAGGCGCTGTTGGTGTTACAGCTGACGAGGAACTTGGGAATGAGGAAGAGGAAGAGGATGAAGATGAAGATGTCAGGACACAGATGTCTACCATGACTGGTTGATGCAAATGCTGTCAGCCTCGTCGATTAGCTCCCTGCCTCCTCATGTTTGCTCGCGGCTAAAGCGATGTGGTTGGCCCACCGTGAGTTATTCGCATTTACTCGAATGCTATTTCTAGCAACATTCTAGGAGGAATGTCCTCGTTCTCTTCTGCGGCATTTGATGTCCGGGAAAATTTTAGATTCCAGCGACATAAATGCCGTTCGGTGGCCTAGGACTATGCTGGCACCTCCGGAGCGAAATCCGATACCAAAACACGGCTAGTGTCGCTGAGCGATACTCGACGCTTCGAGACTGCTGCCCTGACACCCACTCATACTCGCGCGCGTGCGAACACACTGTTGGGCCTTTGATCAAGGTTTTGTACTGAACATTACATGTATTATTAGCGTTGCTTTTCCCATGCATCCCAATTCGGGGGTCTGTACATAGTTTCTAGATCTCTAGGTCGATAGTATATGTACGCGGTAGTCCTAAAAGACTACGAGATGTACTGTGTATATGAATTGAACATCTCCTTATGTTAGTGAGTTCGTCTGAAACTTGTACTTGAAGTTTCTAGCTAAAGTGAAAATGGGGTGGCAATTCGAAAACTCCGATTATCGGAATAAGTATTCCCCGGCGCCTTCATCTATCAACAGTGTCATAACGCAGCCTGGTTGAAGAAAGTATCTTGGACGACGGTTAGATCTCTTGAGCACCAGTATGGATGATCTCGAATCACTGGAGCTACTCTCCCTTGTTTCTAAGGTGACAATTGAGCTGCAGAACCATTTAGGGGTCAATGACAAGACACTTGCGGAGTTCATTATCGATCAACACTTGAAATGCGGCTCCTTCGAGGAATTCAAGAACTCCCTCAGCGCCCTGGGGGCAGATTTCCCACACAGTCTGTTGGAGAGCGTGGATCGCCTTGTTCTTACTTTACATCCGAAATATAAATCAAAGCAAAGTGCGGGAGATACCTCCTCTGACGACAAAAAAGGTGACGACTCGCTGCTCGACGAGCTTGAAAGGAAGGCACGTGTGTTCAAAGGTCTTGCTGTACCTGATAAAGTTCCGGAATGGGACGATAAGAAGGATTACCCGCGTCCGAAGGAAGCTCCGGAAGATACTGAGAAGTCGGATGCGTTCAATGACACTTTCGCGATGTTGGAAGGTTTGGCGGGGAAAGCAAGAGATGAAAAGAACGGAAGCGCCAGCAGGAAAAGAAGTAGGAGTCCAGATGAAGATGAATACGGTGCCAGGCGACGGCAAAGGGAAAGGTACCGGTCGAGATCCAGGTCGCGCTCTCGTGGCCGGCGACGCGAAGGAGATTACGATGGCTATGATAAATACGGTGGCAAATATTCTCGAGATGATAGGTACAAGAACGACCGTGAGGAGAGGAAGAGGGGGCGTGATAATGATAACGATGACTACTTCAAAAGGCCTCCTACACCGGAAGTCGATGAGCGACCAGTTCTCTATAAGATCTATGATGGCCGAGTGACCGGGGTCAAGGATTTTGGCGCCTTTGTGAACCTTCTAGGCGTTAGGGGCAAGATTGACGGACTTGTCCATGTATCCGCAATGCAAGAGGGTGCTAGAGTGAATCATCCTTCCGATCTTGTATCTCGCGGGCAGCCCGTCAAGGTCAAGGTTATCTCAATACAAGGATCGAGAATTGGGCTATCCATGAAAGAAGTTGACCAGGTGACAGGCCGTGATCTTGTTCCCCAGCGAAGAATTGCTTCCGGTGCAAACATGGAAAGACTTAATAGGATGGGAACGGATGATAGATATGGGAACCTGAGCTCCAACGTTCCTGTCATTGAAGACTCGGACGGCAAGCCGATCAAGAATCGCAAACGGTTGACGTCGCCTGAGCGATGGGAAATTAAACAGCTCATTGCTTCAGGTGCTGTGTCTGCCGCTGACTATCCCGATATTGATGAGGAGTATCAGGCAACTTTGAGGGGAGAAGCTGAATTTGAAGAAGAGGAAGATATTGACATTGAAGTCCGGGACGAAGAGCCGCCTTTCCTTGCAGGGCAGACCAAACAATCTCTAGAATTATCTCCTATCCGTGTTGTTCGAGCGCCAGATGGCTCGCTGAATCGTGCTGCGATAGCGGGAGCTAACCTGGCCAAAGAACGCCGGGAACTGCGGGAACAAGAAGCTAGAGACAAGGCAGCTGAGCGGGCCGCCGAAATTGACCTGAGTGCGCAATGGCAGGATCCTCTTGTGGCACCTGAACAGAGAAAGTTTGCCTCTGAGCTTCGGAGTGCCCAGATTACGAAATCGTCAGATTCAATGCCTGAGTGGAAAAGAGCGACACAGAGCAAAGACGTGTCATACGGCAAGAGAACTAATCTTACGATCAAAGAGCAAAGAGAAAGTCTCCCAGTTTTCAAGTTTCGCAATCAGCTTCTCGATGCTATACGGGACAATCAGATACTCATTGTTGTTGGCGACACCGGTTCAGGGAAAACTACCCAAGTGACCCAATACCTTGCGGAAGCCGGTTATGCCAATGACGGTGTGATTGGCTGTACTCAGCCTCGACGAGTGGCTGCAGTATCCGTCGCGAAACGTGTTGCCGAAGAAGTTGGCTGTCAGTTGGGCCAGGAAGTTGGCTACACAATTCGATTTGAGGACTGCTCAAGCCCTGCAACAAAGATAAAGTATATGACGGATGGTATTCTACAACGTGAGATCCTGCTAGATCCAGATTTGAGACGATATTCTGTTATAATGCTAGACGAAGCACACGAACGCACTATCGCTACCGATGTCTTATTTGGTTTGCTGAAAAAAACCATAAAACGAAGGCCTGATTTGAAATTGATCGTCACATCAGCAACTCTTGATGCCGAAAAATTCTCGGAGTATTTTAATGGATGCCCAATATTTTCAATTCCCGGAAGGACATATCCCGTGGAAATCATGTATTCCAAGGAACCCGAGACGGACTACCTGGATGCCGCATTGGTTACAGTCATGCAGATCCATCTTACAGAGCCTCCGGGAGATATCTTACTGTTCTTAACTGGACAGGAAGAGATTGACACTAGCTGCGAAATCCTGTACGAGCGGATGAAAGCTCTGGGTCCAAGTGTCCCGGAACTGATTATCCTGCCCGTCTATTCTGCTCTTCCCAGCGAAATGCAGAGTAGAATTTTTGAACCTGCTCCTCCTGGAAGTAGGAAGGTTGTTATCGCCACAAATATCGCGGAGACCTCCATCACTATCGACCAGATTTACTACGTTGTCGATCCAGGCTTTGTTAAGCAGAATGCTTATGATCCAAAGCTTGGGATGGATTCTTTGGTCATCACTCCCATCTCTCAGGCTCAAGCGAAGCAGCGTGCTGGCCGTGCAGGACGAACTGGACCTGGGAAATGCTTCCGTCTTTATACTGAGGCTGCGTACCAATCAGAAATGCTACCGACATCCATACCCGAAATTCAACGACAGAACCTATCTCATACAATCCTTATGCTGAAGGCCATGGGTATTAATGACCTTCTTCACTTTGATTTTATGGACCCTCCTCCGACCAACACCATGTTAACCGCTCTAGAAGAACTTTACGCTCTTTCCGCTCTTGATGACGAAGGTCTTCTAACACGACTAGGGAGAAAAATGGCCGATTTCCCCATGGAGCCAGCCTTAGCCAAGGTGCTAATTGCCTCGGTCGACATGGGCTGTTCAGATGAGATGTTGACCATCGTTGCAATGCTCTCCGTCCAAAACGTATTCTACCGACCTAAGGAGAAGCAGCAGCAAGCGGACCAAAAGAAAGCCAAGTTCCATGACCCCCATGGTGACCACCTCACTTTGCTCAACGTTTACAATGCGTGGAAAAACTCGGGCTATAGCAACGCTTGGTGCTTCGAGAACTTTATCCAGGCTCGCCAAATGCGTCGAGCGCAGGATGTACGACAGCAACTACTCAGTATCATGGAGCGCTACCACCACAAGATCGTTTCGTGCGGTCGAAATACCACCAAGGTGCGACAAGCTCTTTGTACAGGGTTCTTCAGGAATTCTGCACGCAAGGACCCACAAGAGGGCTACAGGACTCTCATCGAACACACACCTGTATACATGCATCCGAGCTCCGCATTATTCGGTAAATCGGCCGAGCATGTCATTTTTCATACTCTGGTGCTTACCACCAAGGAATACATGCATTGCACCACTGCCATAGAACCGAAAGTAAGTGCGACCCGTTATCTTACCTCTGTTCACATTTGTCTCGTCATACCCCGAATTTCAGTCCCTCTTGTCTGGCGATGATGTATTGACATTCCTTGCCTTTTAGTGGCTAGTCGAGGCTGCGCCAACATTCTTCAAAGTGGCACCAACCAACCGCCTCTCGAAACGAAAGAGAGCGGAACGTATTCAGCCATTGCACAATCGCTTTGCTGGAGAAGATGACTGGCGGTTATCTGCTCAAAGACGCCAAGGCAGAGGTGGTGGTGGAGGAACGTGGGGTTAATTTCACTATATCTTCCCAGGAACGTATCGATCAATGGCTACATCATGTTGTCCTAGAGCTATTGCCTTTACAAACTTGAATTGGGTATGGCATGGGTTGCAGAGTGCTCTTGCATATATTTATACTAATCCTTGTTCCTTTCCCATTATTTGTAGATGAAGTCAAAATGATTTCCTATTGCGTACTCTGGATCAATGTGATTTTGATCCACATCGAATACCCAGTTATTGCTACTTTGGCTCTGTGGGGTATTCTAAGAATGAATCCCTGGACAGGAGTGATCGAAATACTTTGGTCATCATTAATCTGACCTTCCATACTGTCTCTTGCATTTCTTTTTGTTGAAACACTGCAGAATCAGATCATATTTACCACTGAGCAGCCATCTGGGATATATGCTTACCACCTAACCTGCAAACTAACCCATGTGCTGTAAATAAGCACGAGATACAAATGAATGTATGTCAAGATACCATGTACCAAAATAAACATAGAACAAATATACCCTTTCAAACCCGCCAAATGTCAAACCCATCCCATGTGGTATAATGGCCAGATAAGACTTGAAAACAAACAACACGTAACAAAAGATGACAGCAAGGAGAGAACTCAACACAAGTACAACCTTTCAAAAAACAAAAAATAAAAAGACAATGTTAACTGAAAGGAAATTGAACATGAGGCATGAGCAGCTCATTGACTAACATAACATATATTTGAATCAAGACAACTCATGACATCCTAGGCAGTCCAAAACGCCAAGCAGCACCAAATAGGTGAATTGTAGGAAGGCATAGGCATACATCCCAAGTTGGTTGTCAGATGGCAAGGGCCTCTCAATTCATTCGCAGTCCCTTCATAAACCGGGTAACGATCATAGGCTTAGCGGTAGCCACCAGGGCCCATCATTCCCATTCCATTTCTGCTAGCCATGGACCCATCATTATGCCCACCGCCAGCTTGCGTAAACATGTCGAGCAGTTGCCTTGCTTGATGATGTTGCGCTGGCTGGGGGGGGCCAAAATGGTTTGGATTACCGTGTGGCATTCCCACTATGCTATCGGAGCCATGGGGCAGAGGAGGAAATACAGATGGTGGAGGAGCATTCATGTTCATGTAGCCTGGTGGCGGCATAATGCCGGGAGGGAGACCGAAGCCACCTGGTCCACTATTGCTCAGCCCACGCTGGAAAGCGGGACGTTCGGTTGGAATAGGCATGCCCATCGGAGGTCCCGATTGGAAATTTGGATTCATATTACGGTTATGAGGGTTGGGAAGACCAGGAGGCGCCATAGGATGGGTCGATCCACCTTGCTGAAGCTGTTGGTTCCACCCCGAAGGCACAACCTGTTCGAGTCCTGGAGGTCGCTGCAGGCCTATAGGTGGCTGCCCAGCCTGAGGACGAACTTGAAGGCCCGGTGGGTGAGTGGGCGTTTGGTTTGTCGCACTGGGGCCGTGGTATGGGATCTCATCGAAATACCCCCCTCCAGTGGCACGTCGTCGCAGATGTTCCCTGGGGTCAGTGGGTTCTGGGTGACAACAGTCAGTATGCTGCAGTTATGCTCTGGCAGAATTAGACATACCTTGTGCTCTGGTGTGTATGGCAGTCATATTGTGTCCCCCAGGGCTGGGTAGATGGGGAGGCTGAGGCTCAGTTGGTGTTTGCGAAATTTTGGACTGCTGCATGAGACGAAGCAGAAATTCAACATCCCGCTTCTGCGTGGCGCCCTCCGTCGAGGCTTTTTGAGCCACAAGATTCTCCAAGCCTTGATTCTGATCACAACCACGATTGTCTGAATATAGCTGAATGTCTGGACGGGCAGGAGATTCTCGCACCGGTGACATAGTTGACTGTACCATTGAATTGTCAGCTTGACTGACTTGTAGTGGAGGTGGTCGAGGCTGTGTCGGAGTTTGAGACTGGGGAGTTGTATTTCTCGATTTACCCCCCAGCAATTGCAAAATCCGCTGAAAACCTTCCTGATCTGCATCAGTGGACGCGGGGCGCGGAGGCTGCGCGGAAGCAGATTCATTAGCCTTGCTATCATTGGCAGGCACATTGAAAATTCCAGCAAATCGGGAGGCCTTGACGGGTCGAGCAGCTGGCGTGTCCTTAGCAACGCTGCTGCTGGCATTGTTGTCAGGGCCAGCATCTTGGACGGATTTGCGCTCACTCCAGAGCTCAAAGAAGTTATCAATCCCAGAATCAATCTTGAATGAAGGATCGGGGCGACTAAAAAGTTCACCATCAACACGCTTAGTGTCTGCAGGTTTCTCTTCAACTGCCTTGGTTTCTTCAGGAGCTTCCTTCTTTGATTCTTCTGATGCTTGATTGGAGCTTGCTTTCATGCGTTCTTTCCAGCGCTGGAAATCCTCTTGCGTATGGGATTCCCTGGCTTCATGCGGCCGGTCCGAAGACTCCAACCACTCGGGCTCCTGGTCATGTTTACTGGGCCTATTCCAGTCTCTGTCTGGACCATGCAAGCCTCGACGCCATTCGCGATGTCTCAAAGGAATTTTGTCTTCCGCAGTATCCCCAGTGTCGTGCCCGTCACCATCACGGAACCAATTTTGGTCAGTTCTGCCCCTCCCAGGCCCGTCGCGACGTGCAAAATATCTGCCCTGTTCTCTACCATCTCGATTGAGACGTTCACTTCCAGGTTCTTGCTGGTCCCGGTGTTCTCTTGGTTCTCCTCTATCCCAACGGTCAGAATCACTGCCGCGTTTCATCCTCCTGTCGGTATCATCCTGTCCAAAAGTTCTCCGTGGTCTTCCCGACCAATCTTCTCTATCAATCCTACGGCCATTTGCCAGAGATGTCCTGGTATCTCTCCTGTCGGAATCCCGATCTCTCTCACCAAAATCCTTATCACGGAAGAATTTATCGCGAAAATTAAAGCGGTCATTGCGAGTCTCATCGTCAATATTTCGAGAATGCTTATCTGTAGCATCAATGGACTTGTGAAAGCCACGAGTTGCAGACGCAAATGACGTTTTTGGTGGTCCTAGAACAAGTTCGTCTAAGAGACAGTACTCGCCTAGTTAGAACATATATGATGTGCGAGAAATGGAAGTTAAGACAACACCCCTACCTGAATTGGACGTACGGGAGATATGACGGGACTCGAATAAGCTGGGCCGGCGATTTGTCGAGTCTGTTTGATGCGATTGATCTCTAGAGTTCTGATGTTTCTTGTGGGAAGCAGGATCTGCCAGCGGACTAACGGACACACTGAAGTCAGCAAAAGTGCTACAGCGAAGAAGGAGGCACCGGCTATTGCTCTAACGGTAAGGAGGAAACTCCTTACCCCATCCATTCTTCCACCGGAGGTAAACTATCTGGCTTTACCACCAGTGGAGAATCCCGAAGCCGTAAAAGCTCCTCTGTGGTGTATCGTCGTGCCATTAGAGACAGAAAATAACTGAAGATTGCTTAACCAATACACATGGCCCAGTCGAAAAAGAAGGAGGTCGAGGACAAACGTATGAGTCTGAGTACGACCAGCGCCGTTATCACGGATGGTGGGTGGTTGGTCCAAGTGAAGAAAAAGCGGAGAACGAGAGATGGGGGCAGTGGCGAGGAAAGTATGTGGAGATTAGAGAACGAAATAATTATTAGAATGAGTCACTGAATTTCTTGAATCAATTGTTGAGAGTATTGTCGGACTGAGTTACTGTGAAAGGACGTTGAGGGAAGAAACTGAAAATACCAGCAAAGTCTAAGGATGGGAGGTGAGGTTGAGGTGCCGCTCGTGGATCGGAAGCGTGATGCGTTGGGTGCAGGCCGAGAAATTTTTACCTTGACCCGAAGGGGTAAGCTCCTCAAAGCTACCACCTTTACCCAGAACCCATGTATTGCCAGAATCTTGATAATTAACGAGGGTATGATGAAATCGTTTCCCCTAGACTTAATCAATCGAAATGGTAATGTTTTATCTGAATGGAGGCGCTTTCCCCCCGACAGTGATACAAAGTTGCCATCATGGTACAAACCCGGCTCAGTGAATACAAAATGCATTGTATTTTAGTCCATGATGCCTCTAATTTCCTTGATTTTTGGATCATTTAAATGGAGACGTAGGAGACGTTTTTATACTCTGCCACTGATGTGCTCAAGAGCTTGCGATAGAGCAGACGCGCTCCAGCGATCAACCCAGTCACGGTCGCACTTCTTATAGAGCTCATCTGCCAGCGGCCGAAGGAGTTTATGGTTTAAATCAAGAGCTGATACTTGACCTTGTATCCAGCTAATAGTACCTGCGCGCGTGAGAAGGGTAGTGCTGCCTCGTACTTCAGCCGCCCGGTAGAGAATATGCAGGACTTTTTTCTTGGAGGATTCCGAAGTGACTGGTGAATTGTACAGGGAAAGAATTCGTTCGAATACTCCTGCGCGACGGTAGATATCCAAATCCTGCCGACGAGGTGAGTTTACAGACCAGTGGATTGCAGTATGAGAAACTAACCTTCTCTGTGCGAAGTCCATCCACGAACAAGTCCAGCAACCAATTAACTTCATAGTGGTAGCCGTCGTCTTGCTCTGGTTCATGAAATAAAATCTTATCAATCCAGTATGATGGGATCTTGCCAATCTCCCATTTTGGTCCTTTGTTCAGAAAGGCATTTACTTTCCCATATAGTTTGTGAAGCGGATCAGTCAAAACCAGAAGAATTCGAGAAGCCAGCTCTCCCGCAATATAGGGAAGGGGTGACTCGAACCCGTATTCCTTCACAGTTTCGAGCAATTCACCCGACAAAAGATAGACGGTTTGGCGCTCCTCATATGTGGAGTTCTAGTCCTCACCGTCAGTAGGATCGCCATATACCATTTATTAGGGTCTCAAAGAACCCACCTTAACCTTAGCCATGAACCGTCCAATAGCTAAATAGGCCTGTCGACGGATTTCTTCGTGTTCTGAGCAAAGGCAGCGCACAAGATCACCAATAAACCCTCGTTCCAATGACTCCCCTATATCTTCCCGTTCCCATTTATGTAAGGCAGCATGTGTTTCATCCTCAACGGGGAGTTTGCCAAATACTTCCGAAAGCTGGATAAAAGAGGTCTCTTGTACCTTTTGCGTGAGACTTTTTTGCGTGGCATCTTGGGTTCCTGCAATTGGAATATGGGCCTTTTCAAGTCTCTCAAAGGCTTTCTTGAGGGCCGACTTGGAGAATTTATTTCCCGTAGCGCTAAGCATAGTGTCGCAGACACTTCTTAGAGCTTCGCCGTCCTCCCCAGCCACTTTCAGGAACCCAAAAAGCGATGCGATCCAACTGGCAACAGCAACTTCATTCTCCTCGATACCAGCTTTGACAACGAAAGGCCATTGCTCACTAATCGTGGCGACCAATGTGCTCAATTTCGTTTGCCTCCCATTCTCCAGATGTTTCGCCACATCCAAGTACATGACAGGCTTCTTGAACAATCTGGTGAGGCAGTTGTCCAAAAAGGCTAGTTGAGACTTAAGCTTGTTGTCTTTCGAAGTCGTCAAGCTCTTGACTAAAGCTTCAAAAGAAGCCGGGGTTGCCAAACAAGTGTTTTGGGTGAGGACATCTCTCAAGAGGTTGGTAAGTTCCACCACAGACGCCCGATCTTCAGTTTCAACAACCACTTTTAGCACTGACGTGAAGGCTGAAAATTCCAAAGGCTCTATAATGGGATATTTTGTCAGCTCTAGACTCTAGCTCATGAGGCGAAGTATCTCTCACCTGGCTTCTGCCACCAACGCATAGTTTGGGAGTTCTGAGCAATAACTGAAAGATGCTCAAGCTGGCCGAAAAGGGATTCTCGATCTTCCTTTGGTGACTCTGGATCATCAAGTCGCTTCAGAACTTCCACGAGAGTCAAAGAAACATCAAACTTTGCTTCGAAAGCCAAATCTGGAAGTACTTGATAGAATGTAGATAGCAATTCCAGGATGGCCTCTTGTTGCTGGAGGTTATCTTTTGGCGTTTGCCGGAAAGCTTGGATCACATCTTTCATCGAAGGGCACCGGCGGCAGAATTCGTCGACCAGTTTGGTTGTCGCCTGAGACCACAGGTCCCGACCAATGGGTCGATCTGCTTGGAAAATTTTCAGGACTGCTTGAAGCTTGCGCAACGCCAGAGTAGTGACTCTGATGGCGAACAGAGCTACAACATCGATGTTTTGATTCAAACATCGAGTCAACAATTTTTGTGTAAGGGGACGAGGAAGCACGCTCTCGATGACAACCGACACCGGCGGTGGGACCGCTGGGGCAGTGCCTTTCCACCCGCAATTCGCCGGAACTGGGAGTTGAACAGTCGAGAATAGGAAGGCGGACGCTCCAAGCCAGCTTGGCGTGGGTTTTGGGTCCGATACGAACATTGCTTTTTTTGAAAAGAAGTCGAAAACTAACTCCGGTGCCGCTCGAAATATTCTCAGTAAAAGCTCCATCTGCTGGGTGTCGGCATCAGGCCGAAGATGTTGTATCATAGCAGACAAGTTGCCATTGCGAACTGGCACTGATTCTTTATACTTGTCAAAATACACCGGAGAATCAAGACCAAGAGCAATGGTCTCGCTATCATTCGCGGGGGCTATATCTGGAGTACTTCCGCTGGGGTACCACCCATTGTCAGGAAGAAGGACGCCTTTTTCCGGATTCGTGCAAATCGCCATTAGAAACTTATGAATTTCTGTGGAAACGGAATCACCTTCTGGAATTGGATCATCCAACTCTCTGTCGAATCCGTACAGGGTAACGAGACGCTCCAAGTTCCACCTGTTGAACAGTCGGCTCTTGACAATGCGCGGAAGCGTGTTGTCACTGGCGAGATGTTTGTCCAATGTTCTGATGATATCGATAATTATATCGCGACCGTCCCTGCGGATATCTTCTAGAAGAGTTCGAATGAGCTTGCCTTGACCGACAAGCTCTTCCTTGGCCGATGCATTCTGGAACTTAAAATTTGCAAGCAAGTAACGCTGGGCAATGCGTCGTAGTGAAGGCCTCTGCTGCTCATCATTTTCTTGGTCTGTTTGGGGTCTTCGAACGCCTAGAAAAACTTCAAGCCTTTTTAGAGTCACATCCCGCTTGGAATATAAAAGTCGCGCAACAGCACCACCATCAAAGCTCACAATCTCTGTTAGGAGACGGAGACAAGGCGAAATCAAATGTTCCCGAGTTTTACTGGCAGTGAGCCCTCGGTTGAAAAGTTGCAACTGCTCCTTTTGTAGCAAAAATTTACACAAGGCGACACCAAACTCCCGAAAATCAAGCTGACTGGACACGACTTTAAGGAATAGAGCCAGAACAGATGGAATCAATGACAGTAGTGACTCTTCATTGTTGGACTCCGCAAATGACCACGTCTGGATTAGATCAGGGAAACATGCCGTGATGTTGCTGTCTCCATCCTTGACCACCTGCGTGTCACAATAGGCTTTGAGGATACGGAGTTTTTTGGCGTTTTGATCTTTACTCTCACTCATGTTTATTGATGTGAGAAAATCTTTAAAGGCGCGAACTCCTGTTTCTAGTCAGCATTTTCCACTAGGTCATGAAGGGGTAGGCTAAAAGAGCACCTCTTTTTACATCTTGTGAAACGCTCTGCTGAAAGGCAAGAAGCGCTTTCAGTTGGGTATGAGACGTTATGGAGGTTTGCTGCTCAGGCCCATTGGCAGGATTCTTGTCAATCTTCCGCCTCTTAGCTTTATGAGCGCCTTCAGCGAGCTCTGCCATTTTGGCTGCTGGCTCTAGTACAATGTGGTCAGGAAAACTTCGATGTTGTTTCAGGCACTCTGATGGATCAGCTTTGTAATTACATAACGTAACCCACAAGCGAGCGAGACAACGTCTTTCACCACTTTTCGACCACACACCAATCTCGACCACTTAGCCACGTGATATCAAAATTTAAATTCCCCTACTGGCTAGCTTGGCTTCGTACGATGCCATGATGGGTTGAGAGAAAGAGGAGAAAGAAGAAAGGAGGATTATTTACTATCTACTGCAAGGTCACGCTCTACAGAGCTAACCAAGATGAGGGCAGGTTTGAGCAGTATGCTCAAGAGGCCTACACACGCTGCAACGATTGGGAGCTCGTCTCTTGCGTACAGGTTCATTGTTGGTCCCTTGTACGAATTCCCCATCAGCCAAATACATGGGATCATTGCTGTCACTCTATACAAAGGTCTCAAAGGCCTGCTGCGCCAAATCCTCATCTTTATGTTTAGAATCTTCTTTGTTGATTTGTACACGCCCAGCTGCACCTCCTTGAGGAACATATTAGGCTCTGAGTTCCCATCTCCTCGTTTCTCAAGAAGTAGATTGGCCATGATTCATACAGTAGAAGGACGGGGAGGAAGGCAAGGGCTATCCATAGACAGAATCCACTGCACAAGAGCAGCTTCTTCGGAGGCTTGAAGCTTTCGTCTGTGGTCAAATGCCTTTTTGTTCGTACGACCAGTAATATAATCCTTTAGAGTTGAACGAGGAACATTGTATGATGCGGCAGCTCTTCGCTTACTCAATCCTTGAGCTTTTACTGCTGATGCAGCCAAAGAGAGTCGATTTGTGCTCTTGATTCCTGATTGATATGAACATATGAAGATGAAGCCTGGAAGATTTGATTGGATGTTTGAAAAGTGGACTATATCACATGATCAAATGGTCGAGATTGTGGTGTCGAAAAAGTGGTGAAATACGTCACTTCTCCTCCGGGTCCTGGGACAACAACTTGATTATTAAAAATGTCAACCACGTGAAGTCAGCAAGTCTCCTTTCAAGAAGGTTCAACTCTTAGCCAAGGGGTCAAACAGCACGTGTTGATACTCCAAAAAACTGAAAACTAAGTCTTACCAAGGAAGAATCTCTTAACTAGTTATTGAATGGATTTATGCCATGGATGAGCGAGGTCAGTCACCCCATGGTGGAACTGTACAAGAAATGGCCAATGTTCTTCTTGTCAACTAAGGATCCAATCCTTTATCCACAGTTTGCCAGAATTGGGTACAAAACTTTGTCAACTGTCATGAGGAGCTGAAATCAAAGTTCTCTTGCAAGTACAATTATCCATGGGCGCTTTGTGAGGATCCTGAGGTGATTGTGAGTGGTTTAAGCTTGTACAAAATATATTGCAAAGTACCGGATTTTATCCAATGATATATACAATTTTGATGGGACTGGATTTCAGATGAAAGTTATTGCAACTCCAAGAGTGATTACAGAGTTTGAAAAAGCTAGAAATTTCAAGCCTGTACAATCTAAAGATCAAGAAAGAGTGATTGTTATTGATAAAGTCAATGTGATAAGCTGATCTCTGCATTCAATGATCATTTTAAGAGAGACATGTATCAGTTCTGCTGATATAAGACAGAAGAATTATTCCCCCATTTGGCCTTCAAGGCTTCAAATTCCTTTGCATTGTTAATCGAATTCTAACCAATCTTTCTCCTGTTTCTCGTTCAACCTGTGCTAACCATTTCTCCATGGTTTCTAACAGAGTATCCAGGCTCCTATCCTTGGTCAAATAGACCCATGATCTCCGTGATCTGCAGTCGGTAATTGAGAGGAAATATCGGATTCCTCCATGCGCTTTCACTCGGTCGTACGGCTCCGAAAATAGATACAAACACGCTCTAGTATCCGAGATACCCTAGAAATAGGGTCGCGGTTCTGAATCTTTACTTTCTTCGCTTGGATACAGGTCTCACATTGCTTGTTGATCATAAGGTTGGCCTTGCTAATTCCATATCTCTTCAACAGGCAATTCAATTTCCTAAGTGCCCAAATAGCTGGTGCAGCATTCCCTGCTGCTTCTTATCCAAATCCATTGCCAAAGGTGTTTCCACACCATTAATTCTCTCATCAGTTGCTCCGTTCGCTTACAGGCGACGGACTGCTCTGTAGCTACCTACGAGTGTGAAGATCGATACCAGCACAGTTAAGGAGTGGCACGCAAGCAACCCACTCGTTTTCACTCAAATACCCGATTGTTCTCTCATCTCACTAACCAATTGGCGGGTCTTTATAGGGTCAGTTAGGAGCGCGTCTGGCGTTCTGACCCAGCTGAGATACCTGGTCAATCCTTCGTCAATACCGCGGGCAATGACCTCCTTTTGTCCAGTTCCAGTTTCTCGATAGAACTTATAGCCGTTTTGACCATGTTGGTTGTAGATTCCATTGACTCTCAGTACCTGCGTTGAAAGCAGCGTTCCTCGCATCCCAGGTCGTACTTAACGCCTCTCAATCTCGCTGTTATCCCATCCCTCATTGGGAGCCTGACAGTTCCCATTCCTTCAATCCTTGTGGACTTCCCAGCAGCACCCAAAGTGCCTCTGTATGTTGTATCCAGGGTTTCAAAAATCTCTCTATTCCCAGTGCAGTGGGAAGTTGCTCTGGAGTCAATCACCGGTCGACCCTCGGCCTCACAGGCTCTGTGTGCCATTTCTCTGTCAATCAGTTCTTGAAACTCGCTGCTAATCCATTCCGTGATCTCTGCCCTGCGAGCTGGGTTCTCACTGTCATATTCCATGCTTGAGTCGCTATCAGGGTCACTACTTTTATCCTTTGCAGCTCGTGCCTTATCTCGCTTCGATCGGTCCTTGTTCTTCTGTTTCTTTGGTCTGGAGTTGGAATCTTCTCTATCTCTAGGTTTGCTATTGCACTGTGCCTTCTGGTGACCCTTCTTGCCGCAATTCCAACATCCCAAGTCCTTGACTCGGTCATTGGCCCGATTGGCCATCTCATTCTGGTTCCCACCAGAGTATCTCTCTTCATTCTGGAGTCTCGCCAATACTGACATCTTATCCAAGTCTCCTGAGCCATAAATTGCGCTTCTGACTGACCTATACGAGTATGGAAGTCCTTAGAGGAAGAAATACATCATCATCTCCTCATCAAAGACCTCCTTATTCCGGATGACATGGAGTTCATCTACCAGCTGCTCCAGCTGCTGCAGTGACTGCTCAATATCTATACTGGGGTCCTTCTTCCAACTGGTCAGCTTTATGAGCACAGAAACAAAATCCACCTTTGTTTTCCGGTCATACTTCCTTAAGATGAAATGCCAAACTTCCCTAGAGGTCCCATATCGTTGAGCAAGGGTTATATCTCCCTCACGGATGTGCTGGGATATATAGAGTTGGGCAGTTGAGTCTGCACCTTCCCAATCTGGATCCTCCAAGATTGCTTTCCTGATTTCTGGCTTATCTCTATTCTCCCAGGTATATTCAACCACATCCCAGCAGTTCTGTGTCTGCAAATAGTGCC
>FQSS02000561.1:1476-14439 GCA_900128795.2 Malbranchea cinnamomea | reverse complement strand
TGAAGACAGCGTGCTGGACTGATTTTCATGCCTCAGCGAGACCCGGCACGGCCAGCGCCAGCGAGTAGATTTTGATGTTCTTCGTCGTTGGTTTTGAGTTTTTGGCACAACCAATAAGCGCTTAGATACAACCCGATACAGTATTTAATGTCTAATAGCCAATAATTACGCGTCATTGAGGGAGACTAATACCAAGCTAAGAATTGCGCTAAAAAATCCCCAACCTACGGGTAAGGGGATAGAGCAATAATATCCCACGCTGCTTGATAAAGACGCTAGGGTCGGCGGAAACCAAACTCAGTCAATTTGGCAGTCAATTTTTGCTTCCACAGACGTCGTCAAAATCCATCTCATTAGCTGACGGTCAGTCATCTCAATCGAGTCTGTCACCTCTAGGACTTCCTCTGCTTCAAAGTCAGTC
Organism: Malbranchea cinnamomea; assembly: GCA_900128795.2. Lineage (NCBI taxonomy): Eukaryota > Fungi > Ascomycota > Eurotiomycetes > Onygenales > Malbrancheaceae > Malbranchea > Malbranchea cinnamomea. The sequence continues at coordinate 14,018 of FQSS02000561.1, read as the reverse complement.
TTCTCTCCCTCATACCGCTCCGTTTCATCAAAAACAACGTCCCTTGTCCCAACAACTCGATCAAGGCTTGGAGTCCAGACCCTAGAGATATTCGTGGTCGTCGCTGACAAGAAAACCAATGTGTGCCCTGGGTGCGTGTCCAGATTGCTTCAACCCATATAGAGACTTTAGGATCTTGCAGACCATGCCAGGAGCTGGATTCAGTCCTTCAGGCACTTCCATATAGAGGGTTCGATCAATATCTGAGCCGACATACGCATTCATGACGTCAAGGAGGTGGGCAGTCAATCCATACGCTGCTGCTATTGGGATCCTAATAGATTCAATCGAATAACAGGAGCAAAGGTATCTTCAAAATCTTTACCAAAGACTTGACTGAACCCTTGGGCCACCAATCGTGCTTTTAATCAACCATCCGGCCATCCTTGTCATATTTGACGTCAATACCCAGCGGCAGGTAATAACATGCTGACCTATTGGGCGTTTGACTAGCTGCCAGGTCCCAAATTTGATCAGGGGTTGGAGCTCCTTATAGATTGCCTCCCTCCACCGCTCACCATATATTGGGTGATTGATGGCCTCTGCATAGGATTGGGAATAGGGATCCCATCCTTGTGATTAGTAGGAGACTGAGCAGCAAGGCGAGCAATATCTTCATCATAGAGGTAGAGCTCAGCTGCTACAGCTAGATTAGCTGCAACAGTGGCTTGTTTTCTTGTACTCGCCTAGCATGGCGGGTTGCGCTGAATCTCTTGATCCTCCCTCTCAGCTCGACGGTCCCATTTCGGTTCCAGAGCTTCTCTGTCGTTTGGGACTCAAGTAGGGTCTTTGTCGCTGATCATACGTGGTTGGAATGTCGTCAATCCGGTTCTCTATCCGGTTTAGCAGGAGGAATAGTAGGAGTAGAGGTAGGTAAGGTAGGCAAAGAGGCAGGCGAGCAGGCAGACCCTAGAGGTTGTTGGGGTGTAGTGTTTTCCTCTGGAGTCAGGTCTGCGTGTGTGAGTCATGCTGGCTAGGCGTGTGTTTATCAAAGTAGGAAGTCCTAGGGTAACTTGAATCCCCAGGCCTATTATCACAACTAGGGCTAGCCAGATCAGGTGAACTACCACGAGTATCTCCACGGGGGTTGACTCTCTGTTCTGTAGCAGTCCAGTTGCTACCTTTCAGGTGTGGTACAATCACATCATTCCCAATTGGTCTTGATTGGGTAGCTTCTCATCCTCCCCTGAACGTTGAAAGGGGTCAAAATCATCAAAAACCTTGGTGGATTCATCGCAAATGAAGCTTGCAGTTCCATCGAAGAATATTGGGTTTGTGACCTCTATGACCTTTTTTTCCTTAGTCAGGATGAAATACTGACTCTCTGAGGTGGTATAGAAAGGCTCCCTCTCGCGCTCGAGATTCCAATTTATCATCAGTCTTCTTATGATACCAGACCTTAGAGCCGAAAATATGGAGGAATCGATTCCGGACCATGCTGGCTGTAGATTCCATTGACTCTCAGTACCTGCGTTGAAAGCAGTGTTCCTCGCATCCCAGGTACGTACTTAACGCCTCCCAATCTCGCTGTTATCCCATCCCCATTGGGAGTCTGACAGTTCCCATTCCTTCAGTTCTTGTGAACTTCCAGCAGTACCCAAAGTGCCTCTATATGTCGTATCCAGGGGTCAAAAATCTCTCTGTTCCCAGTGCAGTGGGAAGTTGCTCTGGAGTCTTTCACAGGTCGATCCTCGGGCTCACGGGCTTTGTGTGCCATTTCTGTCAATTAGTTCTTGAACTCGCTTCTAAATCATTCCGTGACCTCGATCGGTCCTTGTTCTTCTGTGTCTTTGGTCTGGAGTTGGAATCTTCTCTATCTCCATGTTTGCTATGGCACTGTGCCTTCCGGTGACCCTTCTTACCGCAATTCCAACATTGCATGTCCTTGACTCGGTCATTGGCTCGATTGGCCATCTTATTCTGGTTCCCACCAGAGTATCTCTCTTCATTCTGGAGTCTCGCCATACTGACATCTTATCCAGGTGTCTTGAGCCATAAATTGCGCTTCTGACTGACCTATACGAGTCTGGTAGTCCTTGGAGGAAGAGATACGTCACCATCTCCTCATCAAAGACCTCCTTATTCCGAATGACATGGAGTTCATCCGCCAGCTGCTCCAGCTGCTGCAGTGACTGCTCAATATCCATACTGGGGTCCTCCTTCCAATTGGTCACCTTATGAGCACAGAAACAAAATCCACCTTTGTTTTCCGGTCATACTTCCTTAAGAGGAAATGCCAAACCTCCCCGGAGGTCCCATATCGTTGAGCCAGGGTTATATCTCCCTCATCGATGTGCTGGGATATATAGAGTTGGGCAGTTGAGTCTGTACCTTCTCAATCTGGATCCTTCAAGATTGCTTTCCTGATTTCTGGCTTATCTCTATTCTTCCAGATATACTCAATCACATCCCAGCAGTTCTGTGTCTGCAATTGAATTTACTGACTGGTGTCAGCCACTACTGGACTGACCTCTGCCATGCCTGCAATCTCAGTATCGAACTCGCTGAGAATCTGGCCAGTGGCCTCGTCTTCCTTGGGTCGAGGGATTCTTCACTCGGAGGGGACTCAGAATTGGTAATCCTTCGCCTAGCAGTTTGCTCACTACTAGTATATCTCCCTCTCGAGTCCCTCCTAGTCCTCGGTGGCATTCAGCCCGTTTGGATGGTTATATAATCCGTTGGTGCCCTCAATCGATATCCGAAGCGGGTAATAATGAGGATATAACAGGCTCGCTACTAGACCTGCTTGCTTGTCCGGCTGCGAGTGTGACGCGGCAACCAGAGCTCCCGAGGTGCCTGTCAGCTGTTACGCTTATAGGCGGCCCGGGCTCATAACCTCTTGTGACTTGTTATGCGGAAGCAGGGGAGCAGGAGATCTAGTAGAGCGGCCTCCAACAGCGAGGGAACACACAAAGAGGAAATTAACGAGGAAACAATCTATTCTGTCTACATCACCTAAAACCAGTGTCACCCGCAACACTCTTCTCTATTACTGTACGGGTTCTGAATATCCTCAGGGTTTGTGTGAGGCCAAGCCTACTGGCATGGACCTTTTCCAACTAAGGTATATCGTGATCATCTTGGCCGCTTTGCCTTTAACAGAGGAGACTGACTCTAAGATCACACGGGACTTTGCACAGCTTAATTATCACTATCCATAATCTATGGATATTGATCAGTTGATCCTAGGATGAGGTAGTCAATGATGAGCAGATGGCCCTGAAATCGAGGCTGAATCTGATGAGGAGATCTCCAATGCAGATGCTCTGGAGGCTTTGAAAAGGCTACAGCAGCAGGATTCTGGAGAAAGAGGGTTTATTGGCTCTGAACCGGCATGATGGATTATTAGTGTTAGAAGAGCTCTATTCAGCAGCAGCGGGATATACGAGAAATCCGATTGCACCATCCAATTCGTTATATGGCTCTACTGTACTACTACTACTACTACTACTACTACTACTAGGACTAGGCTAACGCTTCCGCGCGATCGGGACGCCGCGGCACCGCCCGTACGGCCCGCTGCCGATGTCGACGGGCGGGTCCACCTCGCACTGCAGCGTGAACAGGTGGCGGAGGACGGTGTGGAGCGGTGTGGGCCCCAGCGGCGGCGACGCCATCGTGTCGACGGTCGTGTAGGACTGACTATGTACTTACTTGAAGATTCTGACAGACGTCATTATGTTATTCTGTGAGGACTGAGTCGGAAGAACAGCAGTCTGCCTCATGGTCTGTTTTGGGCAAAGGCATTTGGGCGGATGAGCGCTGCGCCTCTGGCATCGGCAAAGCGGCACGGCACTTCAAGTCGTAGAACGATGGGCAATACGAAGTAGAAGCAGAGAAGAAAAACGAGTCTACTACAGACGGAACAAAGAGGCAGACTACGCTGCAAAACGTACAAAGCATTGTTTGTAAGGCGAGTGTCGACACAAACCGAACCGGCTGGTTCTGCCACTCCATATCCTATGTAATGAATGCTGTCTACTCAGTATTCTTGGAGATGTGAAACTCCTAACCGCGATGGCGGCAATAGCTGGACCATTGTAGTGTCTCAAGGAATCAATCGCTACTTATCGACTACTAGACGATCGATTGCAACGCCCCATTGACGGATTGCCTCGACCATGAGTATGTACTGTATGTGATTTGCGAGACTGGGGCGGGCGTGGTCGGCGCTCTCCTTGACAAGCCCTCGATTCAGATCGCCAGCGTGGTTGCAGCCACGAAGATCGTGGCACAGCATAGGACAGCAGGCTGCGATCACTGCATCGTACTATCAACTTGCCGGGAGCATTTCCAACCGAGGGCAACCCATCAGCAGTTGATCGCATGATAGATTTCCAATCAGAGGACTCCCATCAGGACGGTTCGTCCCAAGGTATTTTCAAAAGGAAGCCCTGCGCTGGTCTTGGCGCTGCGGCTCGTCGCAGACATCTCCACATCCATTGGAGGGTTATGATAGATTCACCATATCCATTGGAGGACAATGATGGATTTACCTATCCATTGGAGGGCAATGACGGATTCAGGCGGGGAGAGACTCAGGGCTGGGAGGAAATGCCTCCAGCAGAGGAGCGACGCCCACGTCATCCTGATCTGCTCTGGGGTACATATCCCCAGAATCCCCCTTTTTTGTAAAGGAAAAAAAAAAAAAAAATCTCACCTTTGCCGGGAAGAGCGACAGAAACGCATCCACCAGTGTCAGTCGACTACTAGTCTTTATTCACTGATCTCCGTCTATCTTCACGCCTTGTCTCGTCCCAAGAATCAATTCACCACCTGCCCCTTTCGTAGACACTGCTACCATACCTTTCAAATCTCAGTTCTCTTCAACCCAGCGTCGGCCATAATTGATGGCATTGTCCTGCGACATGGGAACCAAAGGGTACGTTGGAGAATTGACCTACCTGCTGCCATCGGCTTCGCGGGCTGACGATGTTCCCCAAGCATCTGTCACTTGTTCGCGCGTGAAGGGCGCTGCAGATTTGGTCAACGCTGCAAATTCAGCCACGCCCCGCTGCTTCCATACCACGGCCCCGCCGGGAAGGATGCTGCTGCGGAAGCTCCCGATAAAAGGAAAAGAGATGGACCAAAGGCTGGCCCTTACAGCCTGGCGGCATGGAAGCAGAAGATCTCATCACGCTTTGGAGTGCGCCGTCCCTTGGGCAGAGAACTCGGCCAGTTCTTCCGAGACGGCCAGAACCTGCTCGAGGTCGACTATGGCACCCTGCAGGAGGTCGTTCGATGTCTGTCTGAAGAGGGCGGGCTTAGAAGGATTCAAGAACTCATCCAGCGGGATTTCACCCTGATGGCTGCCTCCACAAAGCGGGAGACGTTTCGCGATCAGGTCTCCCCGTTCATCGGGATAATAACCCACCCAGACGTCCTCGCATCGCTGGTGCTGGAACAGCCCGTGGTGACCATATACAACTGTATCTTTGGACCTGCCGGCCAACGAGGTGCACCCTTTCTGAACTTTCTGGCAGACGTTGTGCAGATCGAGATAGAAAGGGAAACAGATGACGCAATCCCGATCCTGGAGTCGTGTCTGCTTGTCTTCGCCCAGGTCGTGGAACTAAACTCCACTGCGTTTGTCCACGAGCCGCTGAAACCGATCGCGCAGCGATTTCACGACCTGTTTATGGCGCTCCTCGGCGTCTCCTCGACCGAAGGATCCCTTGGACGAGCCCGCGCTCGACTTGAAAAACTGCAACGCCGCCTTGACATTGGAGTATCGTTGCCGACCCTGTCGGCAAAGGCGGAGCCGTTGGCGCAGACCGGACATCCTCCTCTCCCCCTTGCTCCCCCCCAGGATCCACCTGGTGGCCGTCATGACAACGACCACGCAGACATTTGCGCAATCCGAATCATGCCCACCTTCCAGGAGATATCATGTTCTCTGCCCGAATATCTCCCGGTCAAGGACCCGCGCCATTGGCACGTTGGCGGCCTGGCTGGGCTTCTCGACAGAAACTTCCGACTCCTGAGAGAGGACACGGTCGGTCAGCTCCGCGACGTGATCCACACGCAACTCAAGTTTGCTCCTCGGGGGAACAGCTTGAAGCAAGGTCAGTTGCGAAGTTACGTCTATCAGAAAGCTCGTGTTCAACAGCTGAAATTCGATCGGTTTGCGGGTCTGCAATTGCTCGTTCAGTTTCCACAGCCGTCAAATGTCCGACCCAAAAACAAGGAGCAGCGGCAAGAATGGTGGAATGCCTCCAAGCGGCTCCAACCGAGTGCCCTGGTCTGTTTGACCGACCCACGAGGTGTCACCGTGTTTTGCACCGTGACGAGTCCCGTCGACGCCAGCCCGCATGGCCGGGAGCAGCGAACGGCAGGATCATCATTATGGGCGGATGAAAACACGGCGTCCATCACGCTAGAGCTGGCCGAGCCCACCGAGGACAACTGGCGCTATGTGCTCGATTGCTACCAGTCGGGCAACGCCGGGTCTTCTTCGCTCCTCCTCGTCGAGTTCCCAGGTGTCCTCCTGCCGGCGTTTCATGCGACCCTGCGAGCGCTGCAGGACATGAAAAGGGCCGCGGACCTTCCCATGTCGGAGTTTCTGGCACCTCTCGATCCGGCGGCCAACTCTGGCCTGGTTCATGTTTCTCCCCCCGAGTACGCCGCCACGCCGGGATTTAGCTTCGATCTGGGGTGTTTGATGGACGACGGATCGAACCTCGAGCTACGACCAGGGCAGCAGGTTGACCTCGACAAACTAAAGGCGCATTCCACCCTCGATGACGCGCAGGCCAACGCTCTTGTCCAAGTTCTCCAGCGGCGGATTGGGCTGATCCAGGGCCCTCCGGGAACGGGCAAGAGCTATACCGGTGTCGCTCTGATCAAGGTTCTCCTAGCGAATAAGTCGAAGATCAAGGGCGGCCTTGGGCCGATCGTATGCGTCTGTTATACCAACCACGCTCTGGATCAGCTGCTGGAGGATCTCTTGAAGAGCAGGGTTACAGCTCAGATTGTCCGCATTGGCTCGCAGTCAAAATCCGAGCTGCTGGAGCCATTGAATCTTCGAACGGCCGCTCAGAGAATTTCCAGAACCAAGTTGGAGAAACAGCGGCAGTATCAGCTCCACGGATCCTTGGATTTCTACGACAAGTCATTCACCTCGCTGGGGCTTGCGGCAATGGGGTCCGATCGGAGTCTGGTAAAATACCTCGAACAACACCATCCGCATCACTACGGCCAGTTCTTTGGCAAAGACGACAATGGCTTCAAGCAGGTTGCTCGGGGAAAACCTTCCAAAACCATATCGTCATGGCTGCATTCTGGCCCAAAGAGTCAGGACCGACCGCGTGCGTTGGAGCAGCTGATTGAGGTGCCCATCAACGAGATGACGGCGAAGGAACGCCGGCTCCTCTACGAGTTCTGGGTCAAACAGAGCCGCGAGCAGTTTTACGAACAAGCGATTTCGCTTCTTTCGTCCCATGGAAAAACGAAAACGTCCCTGGACGGGATCAGAGACGAACTGAATCTGCGATGTCTCAACAGTGCCGATGTGGTTGGCGTTACGACGACGGGGTTGGCCCGCAATCTGAAGATGCTGCGCAGACTGAAGTCCAAGGTGATCCTGTGTGAGGAAGCGGGCGAGGTTTTGGAGGCCCACATGCTCACTTCAATGTTGCCGTCCACGGAGCATCTCATCCTGATTGGCGACCATCAGCAGCTGCGACCGCAGATTCAAAACTACGAGCTTTCCCGGGAGAATAGAGCCGGGCAGCAGTACTCTTTGGACCGGTCGCTGTTCGAGAGACTCGTGGAGCCCGATGACGGCATCGGTCCACAGATCCCCTTCTGTACCCTGGAGACACAGCGACGGATGCATCCCTCGATCGCACGGTTGATCCGCGACACGCTGTATCCACGACTGCAAGACGCGCCCTCTGTTCACCAATATCCCGAAGTCATGGGAATGCGCAAGCGACTGTTTTGGCTCGACCACCAACACCCCGAGGGGAATGCCGCGAGCGATGATGCACTGGCGACGTCTCATTGGAACGACCACGAGATAAACGTGACGTTGTGTCTGGTCAACCACCTCCTACGCCAGGGAACCTACCAAAGTGGCGAGATTGCCGTTTTGACTCCGTACCTGGGTCAGCTTCATCGGTTGCGGCGAAAGCTCGGCCAGTCCTTTGCCATTACTCTTGGAGAGAGAGACCAGGAGGACCTTGATCGAGCTGGTTTCACAGGAGGAGGAGAAGAAGAAGAAGACGAAAAAGGGACACGGCCGACGGCGGCACCGCCGACCGTCAACAAATCGACCCTCCTTCGGGCTTTGAGGGTGGCGACCATCGACAACTTCCAGGGCGAGGAGGCCAAGGTGGTGGTGATTTCTCTGGTCCGAAGCAATAGTCAGGGCCGATGCGGCTTCCTGCGGACCCCAAACAGGATCAACGTTCTCCTCTCTCGTGCACAGCACGGCATGTATATCATTGGCAACTCGGAGACCGCAAAGGGGGTGGAGATGTGGGCCCAAGTCCTGGCCATCCTGGCGGAAGAGGGCAATATCGGGCCTGCCCTAGACCTCAAATGCCCACGCCATCCGGATGCTCACATCGCGGTATCGGAGCCAGACGACTTTGTGCAATTCTCGCCAGAAGGGGGCTGCAGCCTGCGGTGTGGCAAACGCTTGCCGTGCGGCCATCCCTGTAAGCAGAAATGCCATTCGGAGATGCTCCATCAGGCGGTTTTCTGCTTGGAGCCATGCCCACGGCCCCGAGAGGGATGTACCCATCCGTGCGCAAAGCGATGCGGCGATCCATGCCCCAGGCAATGCCTCGTCACAGTGGTCGATGACCAGCGCGTCCTCGCCTGCGGCCATTCCGCGGCGAGTCTTGTTTGCTGGCAGGCGCAAGACCTCAGTGCCGTCAAATGCCCAGTCCTTGTCCAAAAACGAGTGCCGCACTGCAACCATGAGGTGACGGTGGCCTGCCATGTTGACGTCAGCAAAGCCGACTACCAGTGCCAGCATCGATGCCTGGCCATCCTACCCTGCGGCCACACCTGCAAACGTCTCTGCCGCGAGTGCACGGTCCGCACGCCCGACGGCGTCCCAGTGGACCATGGGAGATGTCAAACGCGGTGCGGCCGGCCCTACTCCACATGTGCGCACACCTGTGCTGCCAATTGTCACGGCAAGGAGCCATGCCCGCCGTGCATGGAAGAGTGCACGGTTCAGTGCGGTCACTCCAGATGCTCGCGAAAGTGCTCCGAGCCGTGCGCCCCGTGTGCGGTCGCCAAGTGCCTCTCCGCGTGCCCACATAGCGAGTGTTCTCTGCCCTGTGCCGCGCCCTGCGACCACATACCGTGCTCCCGCCGCTGCAGTAAGATCTTGGAGTGTGGCCATCGATGCCCCTCGCTGTGTGGCGAGCTCTGTCCCAGCCGACAGTTCTGCCAAGTGTGTGCGACTGACGACATCAAGAAAACGCCAGTCGACTTCATCCTGGGTGAGACATATGAGCAGATTGACTTGAATGTCAATCCGTGCATCTTTCCGCCGTGCGGCCATTTTCTCACGATGGAGTCGATGGACGCGCAGATGGATCTGCGAAGACACTACGTTCTCGACGACGAGGGCCGCCCCACGGGCATCGCCTCCTCGTCTGAGCCCTTCTCCATCGACGACATTCGGACCTGTGCCACGTGTCGAGGTTCACTCAGAAGCATCGCGCGGTATGGACGGCTGGTGAGACGTGCACTGCTCGACGAGACCACGAAGAAGTTCATCCTGTACATGAACCGACAGTATGCGCCGCTGGCGGAGGAGTTGCCTCGGTTGCTCACTGCACTGTGGCAGCGGAACGAGGAGTCGGCAGCTGCGAGAGCATTCCAACAGGAGGTCGAGATCCAAATCGTGGGTCCACGTGGCCATCAGGTTAACTTGATGAGTGCGCATTTCAACAAGTACGACAAGGCGCGGTGGAAAGGGTTGCTCGCCCTGCGGGGCAAGATTGTGGAATACCACAACCGGGTCAAGCAGGACGAGCAGCCGTTCATTCAGGTGCGCGACCGCGTCGAAGATGCACGTCGACGGAAACAGACCCGCAGCGAGCAGTTCGACTTTGACGAGAGCGTGCTGCAGACCAAGGGCCAGCTCCAGGCGTCCGCCTTGCTGCTTCGGCTGGACACCGCGTTGTTGGGCGACTTCCTTGGTCTTTACCGGCAGACCAAGCGGGGACCGAACACGAGTCAACTACGCGTCAATCTCCAGGCCAACCGCCGGGACTGCGAGCAGCTGATCGAGCTGGCATCCCGCTCGCACCGGGTGCTGGAGCAGGCCGAGGGCAACCTCTTCCTGGCCCAGCTCTACGCTCTCGAGAAGGGATATGTCACCGCGCCGACCCAAGTTGAGCAACTGTTGACGAAGGGAACAGAGGCCCTGGACGCGGCCAAGGCGCTCTGTGCACGCCACCCCAACGCAACGCGTGGGCTGGCGGCCGAGATCGACGGTACCGAGACGATGCTCTCCGAGGGCACGTTCTACACGCCGGTCTCGAACGAGGAGCGTATGGCCGTCGTGGCTGCCATGGCGCGGGAGTTCCGGGGGACGGGACACTGGTACTATTGCCAGAACGGACATCCGTTCACGATTGGAGAGTGTGGCGGCGCGATGCAGCTGTCCCGGTGCCCAGAGTGCGGTGCCCCCGTGGGCGGTCAAGACCACCGAACAGTCGCGGGAGTCACGCGGGCGAGCGACCTGGAGGAAGGTCTGCGACGACTGGAGATCTGAGGCCAATCGAGGCGAGCTGTCGGAAAGAGCCTCTGGTAGTGTTGGTAGCAACCGTCTTCCTCCTCCCTCCTCTCATGATGAGCAAGGAGTAGTTGGTGCCACAGTCTCACATCGTCGTGGTTCGAAGATTTCCAACACACGCAGCTTCACCTTCTGGATTCCAACAAAAGACGATGGATTTTTTTTTTCTTCTGTGTTTCCCCATCACCGTTGCTCATGGTGTCTCATTTCTCTCATGCCCGCTTCCGGCGCGGTGCGGGTTTGCCTCGTGGGCATCTCCCACACCCGACACGAACGTCGGACGAGTCGAGGGATGGACGTCGTCGTTCGTCGTCAGCTGTCGGCGTGCGAGCGTGTTAGTCAGCCACGCTCGGGACGGCCATGCCGAGGGTCCGACGCTACGCCCGATCGGGCATGCTATGACGTCAGCTACGCTGGGAGGAGACTGCTGACAAAGTCGCGTCTGATGCCGGGCGAGTTCTAGATGTTTCCCAGGCCCGACAGAACGCGGAGCACGTCTTGACGCTGCGTTGGGTCCCTCTGCTGCCACGCCGCCTCCTCCTCGTCCGCTGACCGTACTACGACTGCTGCTAGTATATATTCGAGGAGCCTGCGGAGTACTACGACTGTTAGCCCCGCAATGACGCCTGTTCGGCTCGTCCTCACGCTCTCCCAGACAGCGCTCTGAATTGCCCCCGTTTGGACTGAATCCGCGGAATCTCACCTCAATCGTATCTCCCTCCTCCTACTCCTATTATCGCTACAGACTACGACAGCGAACTACAGAGAGATTGATCTTGTCTCTTTTTTTATTTTCTTTGGGATACGCCGTCCGTAACGTCAACGTTCATCACCGGTTGCGCGCTGTCCCGGTCACCGCGATCCGCGCGCAACTGCTCTCTCCCAGGTCTCGAGACTCTCCCCGTCCAGCGATCGCGCACGACCCATGTCGAAACTCCTGACCGTCTTTGGCGCCACCGGCAACCAGGGCGGCTCCGTGATCCGGGCCGTCCTTGCCGATCCGGTGCTCAACAAGGAATTCAGGGTCCGCGGCGTCACGCGCGACCCCTCCAAGCGCGCGGCGGAGGAACTGAGGAAGCTCGGGGTGGAAGTCGTCCATGTACGTTTGGATTGCCAGATGTGTTATGCGGGGGGGTGTTTTTTTAGGGGGAGAGGGGGTTGGCTCGGGGAGGAAGCGGCAAACACATCGAATGCACAGACTGACTGTCGAGAATAAAATCCGACTGTTCCGACTCTCTAGGCCGATATGAACTCTCCCGCGTCCGTCGCGTCCGCCGTGGCCGACTCACACACCGTGTTCCTCGTCACCAACTACTGGGAATCGCTGGATCTGGAGACGGAGTACTCGCAGGGACGCAACGTGGCCGATGCGTGCAAGGCGTCCAACGTGTCGCACCTCATCTTCTCGTCGCTGATCCACGTCACGGAGTCGACCTCGGGCAGCCTGGAGCACGTCCCGCACTTTGACGGCAAGGCGCTGATCGAGCGGTACATCCGCGAACTGCACGTCCCGAGTACCTTTGTGCTGCCCGGATACTTTATGAGCAACCTGCTGCAGTTACTCCAGAAGAAGGAGGATGGAAGTTACACGCTGACCCTGCCCGTGACCACGGTGGCGTGCTTTCCCTTGTTCGACGTCGTCGCCGATACAGGTGAGTGAAGACGTCTTGTCCCCATCCCTTTTTTTTTTTTTTTTTTTTTTTTTTTTTTTTTTTTTTTTTTTTTTTTTTTTTTTTTT
>FQSS02000562.1:23208-42478 GCA_900128795.2 Malbranchea cinnamomea | reverse complement strand
AATACCCTCCAAGGCTGTCTTTGCCTTTTGTACGCTTGTACGGAGTCTAGTAATTATACTGCTTTAAATATTCTGTGGAGAGATGTGATGGCTTTTTATAAGGGCTTGCAGGCCGTCATACCAGCTCTGTACAATCCCTATATCTTCAGCCTGTATCCTCTTGGGCTCCATTGGATGTCGTTTAATCCTTTTATATTTAGAAAGCCGTTTCACAAAGCGGTTTGCCCACATCTCTGACACAGTTGGGGGAGCGGTCTCAGGATCAATATGACTTCGACAGAGGACAGAGTTTGCGCAATTGGTCAGCACCTTTTGCGCTGGGGAGCGTCCAGCTTCATCTAGATGCTTAATCTAGGCTATAGCAGCCTTCTCCTGGGCAGAATCAAGCTTCCGGATTTGAGGGCGTGGTGTAAATCTGGATGGAATATCAAGGATTCGTTTTCAGAGTCGCTGGTAGTCAACCTTGAATTCTCGCGCCAAATCTGCGATTTTTTTGAATTCACCGCGTCTGTACGCGTCAACAGCCTGAATAATTTGATCTTCATCTTTTCTATATTGATCCGACATTTTGTTGTTGAGATATTTAAATAGAAAGAGAGTAGTCATCTAAATTTTCATTCAAGCGTTATTTTCATTGAAGCGTGGCGCACCCACTAGGGGTTTGAATAATGGGTGCACTTGGCACGAGTAGTATCCAAGTACGTACACTGCATCGAGGATCCTTTCATCCAGATGAAATCCGGATCTTCAAATAGCGGATGGTGCCTCGAGAAGGTGCACTAAAAAATAAAACAGGACTATCCTACTTTCTCCAGATGATCGCCGACAAGGAGAGAGGTGGATTTATGCAAGAGCAGTTGGCGAGCTTCAGGAGAAAAAGGGAAAGAATCGCTCCCATCATTCAACATTATGTGACGTGGATTCTGTGATGTATGGTACATTGTCATGCAGAAAGCATTGCGTAGCAAAGCAAATCAGCAGCCCCGAACTCCAACGAACAAGCACTGAGCCGACTACGAAACCCACAACAAGAGACCGAAAGAAAAAAAAAATAATCCGAAGCGGAAGAACAAAAGCTCGACAGGAAACCATGAAAAGCGACGAACGGCCACCGGGAAGAACATGCGTAGATATTATGGTTAGACGGTGGACTCTGGCTTCAGGGATAGGCGGAGATGCAACACCGGGGACCAGAAGGGGACCGACATTGACCAATGGTGCAAAGTAGTCATAGCTGCGAGTGTAAGTTGACGCCCGGACGCAAGGGTCGTGATTAAGTATAGTTCCATCCCCCGGCATACTGAGGACGTGACCCAGGTGTCTGATGCTGCCGCAGCTGGCCAACCGACTGCGGTATCTCAAGATGTCGAAGCAGGTTGACCATCTTCTCCGGATTGAACTGAACAGAATCATACGTCGACGCAGGTGGGATGATCCCCAGGAGAAACATAATCTCCTTAGGCAGAGGTGGCGGTGGTGGAAGGCCCCGCTGTCCTCCCGGCCCGCCACTGCCGTTGGACTGCTGCTGGATCCGCTTCTGTTGATCTAACCTCCTGCCTGCAGCGCCTTTCAACGGTGATTCTGCTCGGATGAACTTCCGCGGTCGGTGGTAGTCATCATCGAACTCCTCGGTTGGGAATGCACGCTTGGGAGAGTGAGTTGCCGGTGACATATATCGCGGCGCAGGGGAGTTCTGCTGTGACGGAGCCTCTTCAACAGCGACAGCGGGTTTAGGTTTCACCTGTGAGGGTGATATGACCGGTTGGAAGGCCGTCGGGTCAAAGGCTGGTGCAGAGTAACGGTGGGCGAAGTGTTTCAGGGTCGGGTCTTCCGGGAACAACTCTCGCATTCGGTTCTCCAGGTTGATGATTTGAACAAGGTCGCCATACCGCGACTCGTACTCGTGCAGAAAAGCAAAGATGGGTTTTGCTTTGGCAACATTTTTGGGATTCGAGGCGAGTCTTCGGACAGTCGTTTCAAAGACAGCTCTAGCATTCGTGATGTCGTTAATATCAATCAGATGTTTGAGGTACTCTAAGGCGAAAACTTCGTCTTCTGGGAACAGTTTTGCTCCACGCTCAAAAATCTTTGTAGCTGCGGGATCCTTATAACAATGATATTCCATCAACGCGCTAGCAATGTAAACATCGCTCGTAATACGGCCGCGTTTACGTGCGTCCGCAAATATCTGTCGCGAGCCAGGGATCTCGCCCGGCTTACCTTTGCCTTGGATCCGGCGCATCGCGCGCATCAGTGCGATCCAAGCGTACGAGATGGTCTTCGACAGCGCCCCAATTTGCCCGGCATAGCTCCTTTTAACTGCCTCGATCTCGCTAGCTTTGGCGGCTTCTCTCGTTTTCGACTCGTCCCCTCCGCCTTCCTCCTCCTCGTCCTCACCGGGACGCGAACTAGGCTCTGCAACCGCTTCGGCCTGAGCGTATTTTTGCTCAACTTGGCTGATCTCTTCAGCCTCCTTTGCCTTTGCTTTGTTAATTAATTCATACAGAGCGTCAAGGAGCCTGTCATAGGGTTCTCTGACTCTTGCACCTCGCTTTTTGGAGTCCTGCTCAGATGCGGTTGCGATTTCTAGTTGATCGCCGCGTTTGAAGGCGAGCAGGCAACTTTCTGGATTCGCATCTATGCCCTGCTTCAAGAATTCGTTCCCTTCCGTTTCCATTCCGTTTTGGAAACAGAAATCGGCCGCCTCGAACCATATTTCCGGAAGGAATCTCAGCGCCATCAGGGCTTGTTTATAAACATAAACAACTCTAGCTTTGTACGCTGCAGGGTCCTCGTCTTTGAGCACCAACGGATCATCCTTCTCCCACTTGATCCAGCGTTTCCAAATCTCGGTCTGCTTCCTATACTCAGCATCGCCTTCGAAGCCAGGAGCTGGCGGTAGTCGGGGTAATGTCGTGCGGACGAGGTCTCTTGTAATATTCTGAAGCTCAGTATAGGAGCTCCTTGCAGTCATGTATAACGGTGATTTTTCTTGTAAAAATTTTCGGCCCTGGAATTCGGCAAATTCAAATGAGTTAGTCAAGGCAATCACACAGGCGTCCTAGGTCTCTAATCGTACCGTCAGTTTGTTCAAGCCCATCTCAAACTGATCATAATCCTTCCAGATAGAATTAATGGCACCAGTGGGAACGCAGATAGCCCTTTGATACGCTTTTCGGAGAGAGTCCATCTTTTGCTGGTCCTGCCAGCCTGACCCTCCAATATTTCCGGGGCCACTCTGGATAAATTGAATATAATCCTGCCAAACAGACCCAGAGTCCTTATCAATGCCGATATTTTGAAGAGCAAAATCGTACGCTGCAGAAATGGTCCGTCGAGCTTGGCCAGTCGTATCTGTAGTTAAGTTGTTGCGGCGACGCACATAATCCAAATACACAGACCACAACTGCACATTAGGGATGGATAGGAGTGTCTTGCTAAAAATCTGCTCCAATCGGTACAGTTCATTATTCTCCGACTCCATATTGGCGTAGGCCACCCATTGCTCGGCCTGTTAAATAGTTGTGAGACTCTGAAAGACCAAAAGAGATCCTGGTGAAATTCGGGAATCTATATACTTACAGCGGAAGGGAATACTTTGAAGAATCTCTCGTACACTTGCCGCGCACCTTCGATCTTGTTTCGGCTGCGATGCTCACTGATTAACTCTAGCCATGCCTCCATGTCGCCGCGAGGGTCTGCAGCAATCCTATCCTCCAAAATGCCCACCCGGTCATGGGGCAGTCGAGCTCTCGAAGTCGCAGAAGCTGTCGGTATGGCCGGTGTCGGACTCTTTGTCGGCTCCACGGAGGGCAACGGCGTCGGAGGCTGTAGTCCATTATGCGCAGTTTTGGATGCGCTCTCACTTTGTGCAGAGATACCAACATTAGAAGAAGCAGGAACAGAGGAGTTATTGGAAACATCATGTGGAGTGATTTTGTCTGACACAGTCTGCTGCTGCGATACATCAAATGGAGAAACAGTTTCATTCATATTTTGAGAAACGGAACCCTGAGGTATGTCTGCAGAAAGTGATGCCATATCCTGAACATGACTTAATACCGCTGGTGGCTCATACTCTGCTTCACCCCCGTCTTCTTCCCCAGTTCCCTCCACAGTATTCTGCCCATGTATCGCCAGAGAAGTCGACTGCAAAGGAGCAATGGAAATATTCGAGCCATCGTCCCCAGGAAGGGTAACACCAGCATCTTGCACTTGTGAAAGGTCTCCAGGCAATGAGTTTTCATGTAAGGAGTTTGACAGGGAAGATGCCACAGCTGAAGAATTGGGATTTGGTAGGCTGGTGGTGGATAGAGTATGTCCTGATTGTAGTGGATCGTAATCATCCCCATTTGGGGTCTCTAGTTTCTTCTCTGTTGCCTCATAGTTCGCTGTATCTGCATCACGGGCTTGCGCTTCAAAAAACGCCTTCTCGGCTTCGTCGTCTGCCATGACGACAGGGCAGGGACAGCTCACGCTTCACACCGGTAAGCCGACAGAATGAAAGGTCAGACACGTCTCACGGCAGTCGACGGGAAAGTAACTCACCTTGAAATAATAAGCGTAAAAACAGCGGCGAGGGGAGATGTCTGAGAAAGAGACGAGCTCTGCTTGATATAGCAATGAAGAGAGGCGAATGATCCTTCTCACAAAGTGTTGCAGACCACGAAAGATGTTGATAACCACTGAAGAAAATTGGTGGCTGGACACGTGACCATGAGCAATGCGAGGTTGGAAGGTCGCGCTAAATTTGCTCTGACGCGATTTCCTATTAACAAAGCGCGTCGTCCCTACAAGTCATCAAAGGGAACCAAATTCTCCAAAGCTTTAACATATTCGCCTTTCACCTGCAGTTTTTGCTTGGAACCGTTTAAAGAGCAACTCAACTTGTTAGTTTACACTTACAAAGAGACTGGAATCCTTGAGCCGTAATGTCTGCCGTTTCACTCCTGGGGGTCAAAGTCCTCAATAACCCCGCCCCGTTCACCGCTCCATACGCGTTTGAGATCACATTTGAATGCCTCGAAAATTTGCAGAAAGGTGCCTTGCTTTGCTCTGCAATGACTGAGATAGTCCGTCAAGTCCGACTCTAACTTAAAAACCCAGATTTGGAATGGAAACTAACTTACGTCGGTTCGGCTACCTCGTGAGTGTCTCGCCTTCTCTTCGCCCTAAGAGGACCTGTCGAATCAAGACTGATTTGTTCAGGGCTGAATATGACCAAGAACTTGACACGCTCCTTGTTGGACCAATCCCTATCGGAGTCAACAAGTTTATATTCGAAGCCGACCCTCCAGATCTGAAAAGAATACCTACGTCTGAGATCCTCGGTGTGACAGTGATATTACTCACGTGCAGTTATGACGGCAGAGAATTCGTGCGCGTGGGATACTATGTCAATAATGAATATGACAGTGACGAGCTCAACGCTGAGCCCCCTGCCAAACCAATTATTGAAAGGGTAAGACGAAACGTCTTAGCAGAGAAACCGAGAGTTACCCGGTTTGCAATCAAATGGTATGTGAGGCAAACTTCCAGGGATTTTTGACGTTTCTAACAGTGTGATCTTACTCCAGGGACTCCGAAGAATCAGCCCCTGCAGAGTATCCACCTGAGCAGCCGGATGTTGATAATCTTGACGATGACGGTACTGCGTACGGCGCTGAAGAAGCTGAATTGCAAGCCGCCCTCGAAAAGGAGCTGGAGGAGTTAGAGAGACAGCAAGGCGAAGATCAAGAAATGGAAGGAATGGATGACTCGGACGTCGGAAGTGAGGACCTTGAAGCAGAGAGTAGTGGCAGCGAAGATGATCTTGAAGAAGAGGAAGCTGCCGACGAAGATGAAGACATTGAAATGGAAGACGACGAGGATCAGAAGGGAGACGTCTCTAAACCCGAGGCCAATCCCGTGAGTGACGGCCATCAACAGCATACGGGCGTCATGGTCCACTAAGCCGCCCTCTTTACGTAGCAAGGCAGTATTTATTCAGGCGCCATTTATGATTTTTCTTGAGGTGGCGATCTACGAATATCTTACGAAATTTTTTTCTTCTGGTCGAGACTCGAGTATTTTGTTCTAGGCATTACGACCCCAGTTTTAGACAATGCTTACTAGTCATCACTGACAATTACATATAACTGAGTTTTGTTTCCATTCCATCCTTTGTGAGGCAGTGGATACTTTTTCGAGTTGCTGACCGCAAAGGGAATTTGCAACATCCACAGGGAAATGTATCATAGTGACTTCATATTATATTAAACTTAGAGATTCTTGGAAATAATGAGCCCAGAAGAGTAACTTGAGGCAGTATACATGACAAAAGTCATTATATACCCCACACTTAGTACGCGTTTCCCCATAACTAATATAACCCGCATTACCCAGTTTTATCTTACAGCTGAGGTCCGAGATCAACCAGACAGTTGTCAAAAGCCGAACTTTGACCCAATTGCTACAATAGCGTCAGTAACTGACCGTCCCGTTGTATAGACATTGTACAAAAGCAAAACTTACCTCCAAGTACGGCTTTTCGTTTCTGATTCTTTACGAATTTGCTCACGTCATCAACGAATCCGCTGCTGTTTTCCCCAACCCTCTCCATAGTATCACTCGTTAAGCCAAGTCTTTCTGTTCTCTCCTGGAGTTGTCGCTGTATGTAACTCCAATATCCTTCCTGGCTCTGAGATCCAGAGGACTCCCGAGTCTCTGAACGAGATGGATAAGGTCGATTCGCGGCTTTCTGTTCCTGCTCTTCCCGCCGCATCTGCTCTATCATGGCCTTCGACGGTGGGCGATCGGGTCCTCCAACTGGCAAGGCGTTATTATTCGATGTACTGTTGAAGGGGAATGGGGTGAACGACAAAAACTACTTACTCAGCAGATCCATATCAGCAGTCGAAATATATTGAGTCCCTGATATCCACTGCAGATTCGAGATCGTCGGTCTAGGTGGGACGGACAACTCAGGATCAAAGAGTATATCGTCGCATCGGCGCCTAGGTAGGAGAGAACGTTAGCATAACTATAGACAAAGTAACGGGAGAATGGAGAACATACAGAGGCAGTCCAGCACCCCATACATTAAGCACCGCCAGCTCAGATGGCCCAGTCCAACCCAAAACGTCTCCGGATGGTGATATCCGAGCATCTCCAAACTTCCGCACGTCAAGAATGTTGCTGACCTGCGACGAATTGATTTCCTTCAACGCAGGAATTGAATAAGCTCTCACCTTTCCATCGCCAAACAACCCGACGAGACTGACACCGTCTGCTGTTTTGACGACGGTGGCTGAATCGCACAAAAAGTCATCCCAGTTTTTGTGTGCCCCTTTAGCAGTGGCAGGCTTGAATATTCTGCAACCAGATGGTGTCACGGCTAGCACTACACCGTTTACCCGTAGACCAGTTCTCAGGTTTGCAAAAGCGGACTGGAATGCAGACGCAGAATTTCCTGTCTCGGCCTCCATTGGACATAGAGATATTACTCTATCGTCTAATGAACACGAGCCAACGAACGACGCGGAATAGCCGGAGCTTGTAGGAAGAATTTTAAATGTTGCAAGATGACCCCGGCTGGTACCAACGAAACAGCAAATGCTCGAATAATCTAACAAACAGTCAGTTATCAGCAGCTATGACGAATGCACTATCTTCCTTACCATCGTCCTCAAGAGTTAGAATACCAAATTCGATACAGGTTGGCCACTCGCGCACCGATTCCGAAAAGCTATGGCTTCTTCTGATGCTGCTTCTTCGATGAATCTTCACGAAGTCAGAAACATGTGCAGTATAGATTACTGAAGGCCCACGCAGGTCAATTATCGCAATGCTTCCCGACTCATAACCCACGCAGATAAAGCCAACATCACTTTGCTTTAGGGCGGTAACAGGGCCCTGACGTTGATCAAATAGGACAAGTGGCACGAATCCCTCTTTCAGTCCAGGGTCAACCCGATGAGATATATTCATGACATGCCCCGGCCGATCGTTTTCGCCTAAAGGGTTATCAAGACCAGGCGTTTGGTTGCGACCCCATTTGAAGACGACCAACTCTCCGCTTTTGAGACCAACAGAGAACTCCCCGGCTGCACCAGCAAGTGACATTTGGGTTACCTCTACGTTCTCGAAACGACCAACAGCTCGAGCAACGTCAACTTGCAGAACTGTAGGGTTTTCTATATCGTCGTCGTGGCCAACATCCCAGATTCGAACGAGCCCATCCGCATGAGCCATCTGAACGATATCGCGGTTTTCAAATCGCTTCATTGGACGTTTGGCTGCAGCTCCACCGATTAGAAATTGTGGGCCTTGCGCTCGCTTCTCTCGCCATCCAAGCCATCGCGTACGGTCAACAGAAGCCAGTGCAAACTTATTAATGAAAGGATGGACAAATGATAGTGATACATGAAGCATATTCGTTGGGGTTATTGGATGGCCGCTTGGGAAACTCATAGTGATTAACTCCCCAGACGAGAGAAGAACAATGACAGCGAGTGGGTCTTGCGCGCCGGCAAAATGAGGCGAAGAACGAGGAATTAAGCAAAAGTTGACAACTTCTGCTTTGGGAGGAGTAGGTATCGTAATTTTGCGTTTGGGAGACGCAAGATGGTTTGATAGCGCCTGCCATGATGAAGTCTGGTAATTCGGAGTCACTCCCAGGTCAAAAAACGTCAACCCTCTGGACGTCTGAGTGGTTGGTAACCCGCCTGCAATGAGAATGCCTGTGTCATCAGGGTTCTCTTTACAACACCAGGCTATTTGCAGGATCGGCTCCTTCATAGAGAACGTGCCAGGGGCGGAGCCTTGGGTGGTAGACCCAGAACCTGGCTTATTTACGTCAACATCCTGGATGGTCCTTGCCATGACGATTCTCCCGTCTTTAGGATCCCAAAAGACTAGACTAGAATCCTCATGGACCGTAAGAATAAAGGTTCCCGTAGGATGCCAAAGCGCTTTTGTCAATCTGGGCCGTCGAGGTTCTTGAGCCAAGGAGGGGTCTGAATCTCCTCCCGGGGCACCACGAGGCACTTCATAATGGAAATATTTCGTTGGCACATTCTGTTTAACAGAGAATATGACAGCCCCTTCTGAGTATCCAATCAAGAGTTTTCCGATATCTCGGGGGTGAAATGCCAATGATACGATAGGGACGATCCTGCTTTTAGGGTTTCTCTCCTTCCAAAAATTCGGAAGTGTAAAAGGTGTCAACACATGTCGATCAAGATCGTATGTGACAAGTTCTCCTGCAAAAACTGTTTTAGTTGATTCTCACCAGCTTGTTCTGTACCTTGCCAACATACCATTTTGAAGGCCAATGAAGGCGTAATCCAGGCAGGGATCCGTCAAGAGGGCAGTGACATGTCCTGGAGGCGCATAGGACGCCACCAGCTTCTTCTCCACGAGAGAAAACACACACACCTCGTTTTTGGAATCTACACTGACGAGTTTATCGGCAGAAAATTGGAGGATTGTAGAAGACGCCTTCCGGGGAAGGCCAAAAACAACCGAGACGCGCTGTTGACCAAAGATATATATTTCCCCGCTTCCATACTGCGTTTCGCTCGTCCCAACAGCAATAAGGGATTGGATTGGGTCGTACGCAATCGCGCTAATACGAGAGTTTATGCCATAGCGTGCGACCTGTACAGAAGTTGTTAAATTCAATTCTGTTTGACACGCCCGCTCCTACCTGTATGCAGTAGTAGTAGCAGGAGTACTACAATGTGGGCTACTCACCTCATCCAAGACAAACTGTTCAGGGGAAAGACCAAGAGAAAGATCGTTTGGAACACCAGCCTGCTTTCCCCTAAGAAAATGTGCCATGATTCTGTTGTAAGCGTGAACGAGAAGTACAAATAAAGAGCAACTGATGGAGGACCATGGAGGAAGACACCAATGATGGCTTACTGTGGGTGCTCCCGGAGATAACCTAGCAATCTCACACTCACGTGAAGATAAGGTAAGGCGGCGCAAAGCCACAGACTCCACCAGCCTCTCCAGAAGCCACCAGAAGTTGGCTTTACCAAGTGCTCCCGCCCAGACGGAGTGGCGCTTTCGCACTCCTTATGTCCGCTGAAGATCAAGGTCTGGGCAGAATGTCTGAAAGGCTATCCTATATTATAAGTAATGTATTTTCGAAAAATTTGGTCGAAATATGTGCGTCCTATTTGCATTTCACCCGTTGAAATTGGGCTTCAGTGTTGAGGGTGAGGTTACTAGTATTTCGTAGTAGTACCGCATAGATCTAAATTGAATCCTGATTCTATCACGAAGCCACCTTTTCGATACCCTTGAAGTACTGACATACTCCTAATCTAGGGCCGAGCGTGACGTCCTCTAGTGCTATTAAGAGGAGAAAATGGAGCGCCAGTAACTCCGTAAACCTAACCAAGCCGTACAAGTCGAAAATCGTCACATCTAAGTATATCTCGAAAACTAACAAGCAAATGTCAAATCGACTACAAGGCTGTCAACAAGTGGAAGTGGCCATCAACGCAAGTGTTTCCGTTAACTGCCTCCGGGCGGCGAGCTCAGCCTCATCATCTCGATCTCGATAATACTGCTTCATTATGCGGCAGACGCATCGGTAACATGAATACCTAGTACACAAACACCAGGTCAACAAAACTATCCAAAATCATTCGGGTTGGTGTGCAAGAGGGTCATTGACACTCACAAAAGCATACGGATACGGGCAGAGTGCTCTTTTGTCGGGTCGAACCCGTAGCCTTGTAGAAACGCAGGGGACGGATTCTCGAATGCATCTGAAAGTAAAACGTCTCCCCACATAGCGTTTCCAAAATCCGTGAACCCAGATATCCGCTTCGTGGAGGGATCAATGATGATATGGGATGGCTTGGCAACATCCAGTATCACCAGTCGGGGTTTCAATACGTCATCCAGGGCGCGCATTAGACGAACAGTTTGCTGTCGAATTTCCATATGCGGAAGCGTAATGAGCTTGTTCTCAGCCTCGAACAAAAGGGAGTCGAGAAGGAGCATAAAAGCGTGTTTCCAGGATCCTCCTCCATGACCTGCAGAGACTGCTTCAGCCGTACCAAAGCTATGAGCAATGTTGTCGGCGATAAGCTTTACTGCAGAACCTAATTGTCTGTCGATTTCTTTCCGATCCTCATCCGTCAGAAAAGTAGGTTTTAGTTCAGACAACGGTGTTCCTCGCAGTGAACGCCTGAGAAGATAGCTGGCATTTCTACCCTCCCCGTTCTGGGGCTGAAACCGGAGTAGACGAGGGGTGAATGGAAAGCCGCGAGTGGAGAGAAATCCGATGATCTTCGCTTCTGTTTCAAGCGCACATCTCTCACGTCGCATAAGGGATGTCGGCCGTCTGGTGTTCATTTTCAGAGTAAGCTCAACTCCGTTCGACAATTCGACCAGATAGACAGAGTGTAGGTGGCCTTTGAGCTCTCGAGTTTCTATGATCCGACTGGATGTAAAAAACGATTTCACCAGTCTTTGTAGCCACCGTGATTCCAGGGGCTCAGGTGCGTGGGACGGAGAGGAGGATGGCGGTAAATAGGACATTGTATAGCTACAGCTTGACAGGCAAAATTGAGTTGTGTTTTGGAGAATCAGAGTATTCTGGAAGAAATGATGTAATAAAAGATAAGTAGAGCCACAGAGATGGCTCTGTTGACAGGATGCCACAGATTGTTGTAAAGACATCCTTGATTAAGACCCTAGTTGAAAGTCGTACGCATCCTGTTTGGGATACGCAAGGGTACATTCTCGGGACTAATATATCCGCTGCTGAGAAATATGTGGGCCTCAAAAAGGGAGTTGAAACTGTCCAGGACTTTCAAAACGAACAGAATTGACGCTCTAATTTCTCTGACTTGATGGTATGCTTCGTAATTCAATCGCTTCAAACCGCTTCTGAAGAAGCTTACGTAGGCCATTTCCAGGGCACTGTCAGTGTTCATCTCGGTCTTGGGCTAAATTCGGATGAGTAGCCATTTATTTTCTGTCCTCATCGTCTCTTCCAGCGAGCGATGCGAGAAATCGCCAGTTTTACCAATATTTGGATTGGTGGCCCCAGGGACGTCATTGTGGCCCTCAGCCACAAGCGGCAACTCGCAAGAAAAATCTCGAAGGTTACGGCATGGTGGACCCCGTCATCCCGCGGAACGGCGCAGTGACCGTTCGGGGCATCAGACAGCGAAGCTCGCCAGATTTTGCTGAGTTGAGGAAAGTGTGAGGATGAACGTGAAGGGGACGTCCGTGGGGTGCCAAAAAAAAAGGTCAGGGGTTGACGAAGGCGAAGGTTTGTCGTTTAGCCGCACCAATCAGCGATGCTCCTTGGCGAGTTACAGAAGCCAACCGCCTATCTCTGCAGTACACATTATCGACAACGACCGAAAGGTGCGCGAGTGCTCCATGCTTCCTACTCCACTGAGGATTTTGAGTTTGTTCAGGTTCTTTTTTTTGTAGCGAAAGAGAGACCCAGTCTTGCAGCAGGATATACTATGATCCGTGCTTGAGGATGACAAGGACGTGGCGCTTTTTGAAGTGGTTCCTCGCTTATAGGCTTCTGTGACCTTTGGACATCATCGCGATACATACTACAACTGGGTGCGCAGCATCTCATATCTACTTGATAAATTTTATCGCTACATAAGTGCAGATCTGTGCTTTTTCAATTCATTGCCATCAAATCATAAGCTCCCTGCAACCGAGATGTTGGGAATAGCTGTACTGGGAAAACCAGGCCTCCAATAATGTCATTAGAACCATGCCATTGATGATTTAAGTTTTCCTTGTCGTCAAACACAGACAGAGCGCAAGCCATCCAAGGATTGGCGCGGACCCAACCTGGATCTAATTGTCAGGAGTAATCCGTACTGGTGGACATGGCAGGTTGAACAACAACGCAGCGAAAGTGATAGACACGGACGCTTGATTGGCTTCTTTTCGCCCTTGAAAAATAGATGAGCATCATATCGCAGGACCTTAGTGCTAATGCTTGACTGAAACAGGTCAGAAGATGGACTTAACAACTCGAGAGAAAACCCTTATTGTTTTGTTTAGTCAGGCGCATCCTTCGCTACTTCGGACGTTTCGGTGTTCTTGGCCGCTTCAGAGGCTCCCTGGGATGACTGGGGTCGTGGGGTTGGATTGTATATCTCAGATATATTATACCGCTTCAGTCTGTCGTAATCGCTTCCGACCACGCTCATTCCGCAGATATTCTAACTTGTTAACAAAATGTTATCATCGGAGGAATGAGTCCGTCATAGGCAACTTACTTGCACCACGTCCACAAGAATCAAGAGATCATAATTTTTGAGATCAACTGAGTGACCAGGGCCAACCATCCTAGCGACGGTTTTGATCACTGTGTCTCTGCTTAATGTAACATTATTCCTAATGGTCGGTCGAATTGCATACTGAACCACGTTACTTGCGTAAGCGAAATAAGGTCCGGGATACTTTCCGACGCGAGGAGGATCAGCGACCAACCTTTCTCGGAGGCCCTCCCGAATGGAAATGGGGCTTTAGGACCTCGCGAGCCAGCTCCTCGAGACCTGGCCCCAAAATTTTTTGGACGAGTGTAATCGGTGTTAAGCGCCTGATCCATCGGCACCGCCTGTTTTGGGGGTTCGCTTGGGCATCACTGCAGAGTCGATGTACAATCTGCACAGGGTCAAGCGAATTGTGCATTTTTATGAAAATAACTATGTCTTGTTAGCAGGTTCCAAAGTGTTCAATGCTACTGAATCATAGCTCGAGACATACGACACGGGATATCCAGATTAATGAATCTAAAGAGAGCTTTTGATTGACTCGGTTTCATGCCCTCTACCTCCTTTTTAATCTGGGCTTCGATGTCGTCAATGTCGCCACCATCACTATCAGATGCTTTTTCTTCGGTCTCTGGTAGAGACTCGGATTGATTTGCTATCTCCTATATAGGCAATTAGTAAAAATCACAGGCAGGCCATTCCTTCGTGTATTCTACCTGCGAGAAAAGGTCCAATACCTCGGCTGCACACTTCTTTTCCTTGCCTTTGTCGCAAGTTATAAAAACTCCGGTGTCGCCGCCTTCAATTCTAGCACCACCTTTATTTTTCAGGTGATGCTGTTGTTTCCATGCATTCTATTGTTCCTATTAGTAGGCTACTACCGAGTATGTAAGATGGATCACAGGCTTAAAGCAAGCGCAGCGAGCATATTCGTACGACGTACCTTGCGTTTCTTCGATGACTTGCCTCCGTCATCTTCTGTTGCGGCTCTCTTCAAAGAGCCACCCTTTTCAACGTCCGTCATTGCCTTGAAGTTTCATAGTAAGTAGCCTAGTCGTAAATTATGATGTACTGAGCTGTAGGCAAACTTGTTCAAGTAACTCTGGTTGTCACAGAGCCCTGAGTTTAAAGACCCAATAGTACAGCGGGCTAAAGAGCGATATCAAGTATACACAAAAAATAAACAATCCTTTTAATGTTTACAGAAATCGCGCTTCAATAAGTGCAAAACTGACAAGTCGTCTAGTCCGATCTCTGGGTGCGATGCGAAGGGTGAATCAATTCTGAGTCAGCATAGCGCTAACCCGATCAGAATTGAGGTTGTCGCACCACCTCATAGTTACGTCTTACTCAGCATCATCCACATTGACATCATCCACGCATCGAGGCCAGTTCGAGATGACGGCGGAGAAGCCAGTAAGCATTCCACTGCTACCCGGGTTAGCTGTAAGTGAAATGGGGTGACTACGGGAAACCCAGAGTTGAACCTTGTTTGCGTCATGTTATCTTCTCATGTAGTAGTACTTATCTTTGGCCATCCCATCGGTCAATGCAAGCTCTTCTGCTTTCACAACTGCACCTAGTTGCACAAATTTGATGTGCTGAAAGGGCTGAAGTGTGACCATGGCTACTGATCTCGCGAGCAGAGAGCTGACGAACCCTGTTGATGTCGCGGAATATCTCTTCACGCGTCTCCATCAACTGGGAGTTCGATCTGTCCACGGTGTTCCAGGTAATCTGAGCTGCCTTGGCCATGATTCACTCCCTGAAGCAGCTGACAATATTCGGGTCAGGGGACTATAACCTCGCAGCTTTGGACTATCTGCCCAAGTGCGGACTCCATTGGGTCGGCAATTGCAATGAACTGAATGCCGGTATCGTCCTGCACAGACTTCCTCTGTGTAACCCTCGACAAAAAAGGAGGATGCTAATGTAGGATTATCTTAGGTTATGCGGCCGACGGGTATGCCCGTGTGAAGGGAATTGCCGCCGTATTTACCACCTTTGGGGTTGGAGAACTTTCCGCCATTAATGCCATCGCTGGTGCTTTCTCGGAATTCGTCCCGATTGTCCACATCACCGGCCAGCCCACTACCGTTTCCCAGCGAAATGGCAAGCTGCTCCATCACACCCTTGGCAATGGTGACTTTAACGTCTTTGCAAATATGAATGCTGCAGTTTCTGTTGCAGTAGCCAAGCTGAACGATCCACACGAGGCAGCAATCTATATCGACAGTGCCTTACGAGAATGCATGATTCGGAGTCGTCCGGTATATATCACGCTACCGATGGATTTGGTGTCGAGAAAAGTGGACAGAGAGCGCCTCAAGGTTCCAATTGATGTTAGTCCACCGCCCAATGAGGAAGAGAAGGAAGAGTACGTCGTTGATGTAGTCCTCAGATACCTGCACGCTGCCAAGAAACCCTGTATTTTGGTTGATGCGTGCGCCATCCGTCACCGGGTTCTGGAAGAAGTTCATGACCTCGTATCTACTTCTGGACTTCCTACGTTTGTTGCACCCATGGGAAAAGGCGCTGTCGACGAAACACTCCCGAATTACGGAGGAGTGTATGCGGGCGACGGTTCAAACGCTGGAGTGAAAGACCTAGTTGAATCTTCAGATTTAATTCTTAGCATTGGCGCAATTAAATCTGACTTCAATACGACCGGTTTCAGCTATCGAATCGGTCGCCTCAATACCATTGACTTTCATTCCAATTATGTTGCGGTCCGATATTCTGAGTACCCTGGGGTGGGAATGAAAGGTGTCCTCCGCAAAGTCGTCCAACGCATGGGGAAACTGAACGTTACACCCTGTCCTAAGCTGACGAATGAGCCACATGATGATAAACACATGAGCCGTCCTGAGATCACTCACGAATGGCTGTGGCCAACTGTTGGCCAGTGGCTTGAGGAGAATGACATCGTCATAACCGAAACTGGCACGGCGAACTTTGGAATCTGGGAAACTCGCTTCCCGAAAGGTGTGACTGCACTGAGCCAGGTCCTTTGGGGTAGCATTGGCTACTCATTAGGGGCTTGTCAGGGTGCTTCGCTTGCAGCCAAAGAGATGGGCGACCAGCGAAGAACGATTCTGTTCATCGGCGATGGCAGTTTCCAGCTTACTGTCCAAGAACTCAGCACTATCATCCGGAACAAACTTACCCCGATAATGTACGTGCAATCCTTTCCTTTTGCTCCCTGTCTTTTGGATGGGTTCTGCTAACTAGTAATCAGTTTCGTTATCTGCAACGAAGGCTACACCATTGAGCGATACATCCACGGCTGGGATGCAGCTTATAATGATATCCAGCCTTGGAAGTACACTGACCTCATCCCTGCCTTTGGGGCTCTTGAGGGAAGATACAAGACCTATCAGGCTCGTACAAAGCATGACCTCCTTCATTTGTTCAGGGATAAGGAGTTTGCATCGGCAAAACAGCTTCAGGTAAGATTCTCGCTCTCTTTCCAATGTCGTTAGAAAATCGCACGCCGCTGATTCTTATTTCAACGCCAGCTTGTGGAATTGTACTTGCCACGTGAGGATGCGCCCGCTTCACTCAGACTGACGGCTGAGCGAGCTGCTCAGACGAACAGAGAAGAGTAAAATGCAACTCCCCTCACTCATCATTTGTGTTATCATTGGGCAGATTGTCAGTCTTGGATGCTAAAACAGATGGATCCTGTAAATATTTAATCTTGTTCTCGTGGAACCTAAAAGCCAGTCGAAATTTATGGTCATGTTTGGAAGCGGTCGTTTCTGCTGAATCCGGCTGAATACCTTTCAAAATCGAAGACGAACACAGCTCCGGATTCAACTCACTTTTTGTCCTCCTTTCTCTCATTAAATGCATCATCTAGATTGTCAAAACGCAGCAGGCCTAGAGGATATCTACTCTGAGGTCTGGGTAGGTGTTTGCTACTATCCGTAGCGTGCTCTCTTCCTGCGCCTGCTTCCTCTCGCCAGAATTTCCGTTGCAGCTATTTGTCACGCGCACTAATGAATAACTTCCCCTTCCTATTTCTCGATATCAGCATTCCACTGTTCTTGCGTATATTAAGAACCCTCATCTTACTTGTACGAAATATTGTGATTCTAAAGCTTTCCATTGGCTTCCCATCCAAGGCCAACACCTCACCATCGTTCTGGCTCCTTCCTCGGCTGAACGAGCAAAGAGGACGTGTGGGCACACGATTGTTATGTTGATTTTCGAGTTAACATGACGATTTTTGGGATGAAGAGGCTTATTTACCAGACCTATCCATGATCCGCATAACAAATGCCCTGGTGACGGCGTACTGTCTTTCCGCGCTGAAGAAGTTCAGTGCTGACGTGGTCGAAAATACTGGCCTGGCCTGCGGCGAAGTCAAACATGTTAGATTTGACAAGACGGTGCGCAATGCTGCCCAAAAACCTAGGGTGTGATGCACAACCAGATAACTCGGCAAATGGATGCAGGTGAGGTAAGAGTGAGACGGTCAGGAAGGCTGTTGACGGAACGTTGATTTGCAATGTCATCTCGTACCCTTCTGAACTGGGCAAAGCTGCCATGCCCGCGTTAAGTACAGCGACATCCAGTCGAAGTTCGTTCTTTGTGACTTCATCACATTATATCCTGACCGAAGCAAAATTCCTCATGTTAAGTTCATTTGTATGTATGTTGTGAAATTCGTATCTGGCTCGTCGACATATCTCGGCATTTGCATCTGAACCACGGTGAAGCGGCCTCACCCCCACGGTGAGACGGGAAGCTCCTGGGGTCGCAAATTAAGAGCATCTTCGAATTCAAGTCCCACATTCGCGCCTGTGATGAGGACAGACTTGCCCGCAAAGGAACCTCTCGGATACGCTGGCGTGTTACGGTCTGACCAGCACAGCCTCCTTTTTCTGACGTAGAAGCCATAGACAGGAAGGTTCGAAGTCAAGGTGCTTAAAATCTGCCTGACTTAGTGTGATCGATGTAGGTAAAAGTTCAAGTGGAAGATAATTAAAGGCCAAAGCTGCATATTATGAGTGATTCCTGGGGAATGAAAACCCTGTCTCGATTGGACATCCGTGGAGAAAACAGCATTGCAGCTCAGGTACGTATTCGTGCATCAGCGGCTAGTACTGGTACTCCCACTGTTAGCCAGATGCTTCCAGGTTGCTTAAATATCATTCAAAATCCGCAGCTGTTGCCTTGCTCGTCCAATCAAAGCTACCACTGGGTTCATCCTCTCACATCATTCGCAGCATCTTTCCGCGCTCTCAGACGTTTTCCATGCTTTCATGACCATCAGCCGCAATGCCGAATCTCGATTCAATTTCTCTTAACATATCTCCCTGACCTGGAATAACATCTCGAGCTGGAGGTCGAGTGTCCCTTCAAACTTATAAAATACCAGGAGTGTGGAAGAACAGCTGAACTGGCCATTGTGACCATAATAGAAAGGACATTGAGCGTGAATTACACATGCACCAAGATAGTAATTATAGCAAAAAATAGCAAGAACGGAAAGATAGCAAAGTTGAAAGGTTACAGCGCAGGCCTTTGGGAAAGACTTGCACTATTCCAGAAGTACCATATCGGATGACAGGGTAGCGTTTTGCAAAACCGGTGGGAAGCAATCGAGGATCATGAGTAACTCCGTTGAATGTTCCAGCATTGATTCCGCAAAAGTAAAATAGAAAAAGAATTGTGAGTTTTCCCAGAGCTGGAAGGCGTTGCTAAACACGTCAGCCGTTTAGCATGCCACTACAGTCTCTTGGTCACCAAGCATGTTCGAATGCAGTTATCCGAGCATTTTTTAAGCATTCGCTACGCAAGTCCGAATGAAGTGTGGCAAGAGTTGCATCATGCGTTCGGACGAGGACACGCTGAGCTAAAATCATCGTCGTCATTCCCGGCCAATATCCCCTATTCACAGCTGCTCAAGCCCATCCAAATCCAAGGGTCTGCAGGAGACCTACTGCTGTTGACTGAGCACAATTGGCCCTCGTAATTCTGAGCCGCTGGTCTGGCTTAACATT
>FQSS02000562.1:4589-23131 GCA_900128795.2 Malbranchea cinnamomea | reverse complement strand
AAAAAAGGAAAGAAAAGAAAAGAAAAAAAGAAAAGAAAAAAGCGCCAACAAGTTGTCGTGGGCGACCGGATTTGAGCGCGGAAGCCTATCACAAGTTAGGCGGATGCGTGTACAACGACAACTGCACTAGGATACGTTCAGATCACGCTCGCAGCGGAGCTTGAAGTTCCGACATCTATCACAGACAAAATCGCCAAATGCTAACTCAGTCAAAACAAGTCTTAGCTGCTCGGGTGCACTGAAGCCGGGGGCTGTCGTTCTGTATTCTTAATTTCCTTCCTGGACTTGGCGACGTGGTCAAGCTTTCGGGTGAAGCGTTGATTGTTGAAGCCAAGCGCCCAGAAAGATGAATCAGAATTATCTAAATCACACGAGGGGGTCACACTTTGTGTTTGCTCAGCCAAGAAATATAACACGTAGCTGGGATTTTTGTCGGCCCGGGCGGGTGCAGGCCCTCGAGATTAGGTCAGCTGCGATGGCCCATCACCATCCCTTGCAAAGTCGACAAAAGCTCCTGGCCGACGACACAGGACCACGGGCCTTGTCGCTCGTTCCTGTATAATGTCAATCCATCTGCCCTTGTTGCCTTGCATTCTCTTCCTTATCATCCGAGAACACACTTGATTCTGATTCATCGTGTCACTTTGCGCTCCGATCTCTTCGCCATATACTACTAAAAAGTACTACTACCTAGAGTCAGACTAGACATACACGCTACGCCCGCCGTTCCAGAAGAGCTCACCTCGAGCTTCCCATAGCACCGAGCGTGTCATTGCGAGCTTTGTTCTAACGGCCCAGTATTTGGTCTTCTCGAGTCTGAGAACTGTCCCGAGAATTCCTCCAGTTAAGGCGCCATCAGGCTAGACCACCTGAGCTAAGCTGGTCTACCACCGCGTGTCTGTGTCCATGTCCGTTCGCTGGAACACCTAGTGTTCGATAATCATTCTCCTTCTAAGGCTTTCTCATTGGAAATCGAACGGGTAGCGTTGCTGGCAGGCTCCTGTCCACTATCACAAGACCTTTCGGGAGTGGCGATCAACCCCTCGTCCACTTACACAACTGGAGGGAAACGGATAGAAGGAAAAAATAAGATTATCCCTGTTCTTTTGACGATGCGTCAGATGTCAAGGCCAGCATAAAAGAACCTGTGAAGAGGCATTTATCCCTATCTGGCGCCAGATTCGAACTAACCTGGCGCACTTCATCGTGAAGTACAGTGGACCACATACTCAAGGTATATAACGCTCAATCTGCCGCTGAACACATCTCCATTGGAGGGGGGAAAAAAGGCAGACGTCATGGATGGTCGAAGCCAACACTATATACCGGGCCCCCCGCCCCCATCATTCTCACAGCCTGGTGCACAAGGACATCCAATGTCAATACGTCCACCACCACCACCACCTCCTCCCCCTCCGCCCCAACGGGTGCAGCAAACAATGGCGCATAGCATGGTCCCTCCTCCGCCGCCCGGTCCTCCGCCGTCGACGTCCGGCTATGGGCAGACATCATGGCAACGACAAGCGGCACTGGCACACCCTTATCATCCGCCCCCACCTCCTCCCCTAGTCCCCGGTGTTAACCAATCTCAGTACCAACATCTAGCTTATGCGGCACAGGCTAACCGAAAACCCGCACCTCTTTCCATACCACCTCCTCCGAACGAACCTCCACCTCTGACATCCGCAACCTACATTCCAGAAGGGGAGACATTCGGCCCTGGTGTTGGTATTCCGGCCTTGTTCACGCACGACTCCAGAGATATATACGGATATTCCCATAGTCAAGACAACTCTCAAACTGCTCAAAAGTCGTTCTTTCACGAGGGCTTTGGGCAGCAAGCCCAATCCGACCATCGCAATTCAGTTTCTAGTATTCCAATTCCATCTGGGTCTTCGACAGCCACATTGCAGAATCACCATGATCAGGACTCTACCCAAACGTCTGAGTACACAACCGACAATCCGCAGCAACATGCCGCTGGCGGCACATCACATCATAGTTCAAATTCTGATGACGACGAACGCTGGCCGCTTGATAAAGTGCTGCTATGGCTCGCACATAATGGATTTTCTAATGAATGGCAAGAAACTTTCAAGGCTTTGGACTTGAAAGGCGCTGATTTCATGGAACTTGGCCGTAGGGCAAACGGAAGAGGGGGGGTTGGGAAGTTCCATCAGGTTGTCTACCCCCAGTTGGCCAAAGAATGTGCCAAGAGCGGAACACAGTACAATCAAAACCAGGAACGCGAGGCTGGAATGCGATTACTCAAATTAATCAAGGCCTTAGTGGAAAGTGAGAACTCGGAGTCAACTAGCATTTTGCCAAGTGCGTCGACAGAGGGAGGCATTGAAAACTCCCCTAATCTGTCGCGGGAAGTCTTATCTACGTTGCCCAGTTCAGCAAACGGAGATTATAGCCCTGGCCAACAGTATTCAAAGCCTGTGAACCCCAACCCTGCCCATAGACAGTTCTCAGCACCGTTCACCACATCGAGCGTGGGATCATCAGCTTATGATTATTCCAGCGAAACCGTTCATATTAATTCAAATTCAAGGTCTGAATTTGCGCGGAGTGTACTAAACTTTGGAGGGGAGCGTCGGAGACACAGTCCCGCTGGATCCCGCGACAGTACCGTTCTCTCCTTTCAGTCAAATTCAGACAGCAAATCTCATACAGGAAGCCCCGTTCCGCAGTATTCTACTCCGTCGGAGTCGGGACAGTCTGCAGAAGGGATTTTCAAGAAAAGATATAGCTCTGATTCCATGATGATGAGCCGCGGGCCTTCATCTCAAGGGCTTGTGGGCTCAAACTCAAGGTCTGGAACGAGTGCCTCATCCGGAGATTTTGCAGCTGGTAATAGACAAAATGAATCCCGACGATTAGTTAGCGGTCCATCTCCGCAGGAACAGACTGTTCGCCACAACACTGGGGAGGCGAGTTCCAAGGAACATCGGGGAATTCGCAACATGCTCAGGAAGTGGAAAGGTGCCGATCATGTACATCATTCCTCTGATGACACCAACACCGAGCCGTTGGCTATGAGCCCAGACGGGACCCGACATCCTCCCCCAGCTTCGGTTTTCGGTAAGCCTAGTTATAATGGAAGTGACATATCGCTGGAGTGGCCGACATCATCCATTTCAGACCATGAACGTTCTCAATACCACCGAAAACCAGTACCAAGCACTCAGAAGCGCTATGTTTTCGCGACCCTCGACGGATGGAATTATCGCTTGATCGATGTCACCGACGTTGATGCAGCAGACACTCTGCGCGCGATTATATGCAATAGCGTTGGCATACAAGATCCCGGAAACGCTCAGATATATCTAACTGAACCCGGCCAAGTGACCCACGAAGAGCCTTTGAGTGATACAATGTTGGTTGTAAATCGCCGTTCAAAATCCGATTCCCAGGGCACCCTGAAGTTTTTCGTGCATAACATCCAAACGCCCTCTACAACTACGAGTGATCCTCAAACTACAGGACTTGGTCTCACCTTTGGAGGCAAATCACACCATGAGAATCGATATCAAAACAGTACGGCTGCAGAGGATGGAAACCATACTCTGCACATAACTCAAGCTCCTGCGGCCAGGCACTCAGCTGTATATAATTTGTACACTCGCGGAGCGGCTCCAGGTAATACGATTAGCGACAATGCACCGACTGCGATGTCAGAGACTGAAAGACAGGCAGCGCTGTTAGCGGCACACGAGGAACACCAGAGAGAAGTCGAAAGGAAACAGCGACTTTATTTACAGTCCAAGAGAGAGCAACTCCAACGAAAGGAGGTGGCACATAATTCACCTTATGGTATCAAGAGGGAGGGTGTGATTGATTTCGATTCGCCTAGGATATCTCCATTTGAAGAGAAAAGGCATGACAACCTCATACCTCTCAGAAAGCCGCCATCGGCGCCTTCGGAGTCTAGCACCCTCACCAAGGTCAATTCCCTCAAGAAGAAACACGAGGATCGGCCCAAGCCACCATTCCTTCATGCTAAGCCGATGTCCCCTAAAATGAGCCACAGCCTTGGTGCTGCTCTGGCGAACGTTGGAAGAATGTCGGGGGTTATTGGGTTCGCTCAAGCTAGTTGCGACGAGAAAAAGCAGAATTCCACTCCACCACCGGAAACACCATCAACACAGTATACATCCTCGCCCAGACTGCCTTCGATCACGCCAGGCGACGAAACTTTTTTCACGGTTCCTGATTTTAAGAACTTTAACTTGTCCTCCGATCCTGTGCCTGAGGGAACAACAGAGCCTAAGACGACTCCCTCGTCCCACGCTGCCAGTCCTGTGTCGAAGAATAATAACTCCGCTCCCCAGGAATCACAATCTCAGAAACCACCTGGGCCTGATTTTGATTTCCAGGAGACAGAGGTATCTTTTGTAAAGTCACCTCAACGGCCACAGCAGGATTCAGACGAGGACTCTGATGACGGGCTTTTTGCCATTCCCCTTGCTAACAAGCCAAATGCGAACCAAACCAAAAGAAAACCAACCTCTCAGGAAAACAACCTCAAACCTAGTCTTACAGTGAACACAGAATCTAAGGGGGATAAAACACGCACGGTCTCATTCTTAACGCCTAGTTCTGGAGGAGATTGCTCGACAGAGCATAATGATGCTCGAGGTTCGCACTCTCCTGCTGACGGTGACGGGAATGAGCCATCTTCGGAAACTCTTTTGTGTAGCCATCGGCGAGACTCGTTTGTGGAGGATATTTGGGCAAGCAGACCTCCAGTTGAAGGAATGATTGAGCATCTTGATGATTTCTTTCCCAATATCGATTTGGATGAACCGTATTTGGAAGGTATTCCGCAATCGCCTCCCTTATCACCGACATCGACTGCCACTCGTGAGGAGGCAGTGCCGGAGTTACCGACTCTACGCGACCGTGCTGCACAGGGCACTGGAAACTCCAGCTCTCAGAATCCGTCTGACACGTTGGGCTCAGAGGAGTCCACTCTAAAGGCCCAGACTGCAGCAGGGATAGGGGCAAGTCAAGTGGCTCAGAAGAGCACGGGTCGTTCAGGAGGTCTCACTCGAATGAAGTCAATCCGTGAAGTGGCCAGAGGCGCGCATCAAGTTCGTCGAAAACAAAGCGCCGCGGCTGCCAACGCAAAGTCTGAGCCCCCTCTGCGCAGAAAGAGTACCAAGATGTTTGGTGCGAAAATCATGCAGATTAGCCCCAAACCGGGAAGCCGTTTGAGTGAGCTTGATCCTCTACCGCAACAGCACTCTTCCCAGGGCAAAGGCCTCCAGAGACAACCCACTTTCCGTATCATCAGGGGTCAGCTGATTGGGAAGGGAACATATGGAAGAGTCTATCTTGGCATCAACGCCGATAATGGTGAAATTTTGGCTGTCAAGCAGGTCGAAGTTAGTCCCAAGGCAGCTGGCAAAGAAAAAGATCGCATTAAAGAGATGTTGGCAGCCATTGACCAGGAAATCGATACTATGCAGCATCTAGAACATCCAAATATTGTGCAGTATCTCGGGTGCGAACGAGGTGAACTGTCAGTTTCTATTTATCTCGAGTATATCCCAGGTGGCTCCATTGGAAGCTGCCTACGGAAACACGGGAAATTCGAAGAAGATGTCGTCAAGTCTCTTAACCACCAGGTATTGAGTGGCCTGGCGTATCTTCATGACCAGGGTATTCTTCATCGAGATCTCAAGGCTGACAATATCCTGCTCGACTTGGACGGTACATGCAAGATTTCTGATTTCGGCATATCCAAGAAAACAGACAACATATATGGCAACGACGTCACCAATTCTATGCAGGGTTCTGTATTTTGGATGGCACCGGAAGTAGTGCAGTCGCAAGGCCAAGGATACAGTGCCAAAGTGGATATTTGGTCCCTTGGCTGCGTGGTCCTGGAGATGTTTGCAGGCAGACGCCCATGGAGCACGGAGGAGGCGATTGGAGCAATCTTTAAACTGGGAAGCTTGAATCAAGCACCACCCATCCCTGAAGACGTGTCAGTTAAAATCTCACCGGCTGCGCTGGCTTTTATGTATGACTGCTTCACGATGTAAGTCCAGCCTTCCCTTCGGGTCTCTTTCTCCACCAGCGAGTCTCTTCCTCTTCTGTTATCCGGATAGTGCGGACAATAGCTAACAGTCGTCTGTCAGTGATCCTCTTGATCGTCCCACCGCCAACACACTCCTGTCCAAACACCCATTTTGCGTACCAGATCCCAACTTCAACTTCATGAACACGGAGCTTCATGCGAAAATCCGGCATGTCCACTCTTACTATTAAATTTAAGCCCCTCTTACATAATTTCGATCCTTTTTTAATGATATTTTTTTTTCTCTCTTCTGACCTTTGATTGGCGTTCATACATACCCATCTCATTCAAACCTTGCAAGCAAAACACCAAATGTTGCCTTTCATTTTTTTTTTCCTTTCTCTCTGAAATTCTAGTTCCCGTAATCTTGGGATTGACTAATTACGTGTATTCGTTTGCATATATATGTCTAAGGACGTTGGTATATATCCTACCTTTCTGATAGATTAGGCTCATATGTTCCTACGTTCGATGAGCACAAATTTCCAAATTTTTACCTGAAGAGCGGAGTATCTTCGTTAAACATAAGTGAAAATGAACCGTTTTTCAAGGGATGGTTCTTTACAACCTAAAGCCAAGCTCCACGCTCCAGGATTTTTCTGCCTGGAGTCGGTTGATTGAAACATACCAGATGCGGAATGAAAGATGCAAGGTCCGTCTCTAAAGTAGTCACAATTTTGGGTTTATTATACACTTCCAGTTCTACTCTCACGATCAGATTCGTCTTCGTCTGATCTGAATGCCGCAATACCAACGCGAAAGACACCCTCGCTCCATTCGGTAAAGGTATCTAGATCCCACACTTCGTCCTCACGAGCCTTCCCGTTTGGGCTGCTCCGCGCAGATTTGTCCAGCGCCAAATATGCGTCGAGGAAGTCCTCATAGAACTGCAGGACGCGGTCCTGAACGGCCCCGACAAGGGTCTCTTTCGTGCGGGTATCTTGCAAATAGTCGTCGAGAAGACGGCGGAGGACGGGGACTTCTTTTTCAATTGCTTTACAGGTCTGGTGAAGCGCTTGGCGGGCCGCTTGGGGGGATGGTAGCGACGGAGAAGGGGTCGTAGAAGCCGTTGTTGTAGTCTTTGCGGAGGAACGAGGAAGAGAAGTGGGAGAGGGCAGTGAAGGTAGCGGAGCGGTCATCTTGGTCGCAAAGGCATCTGTAAAATCGTTGATTACGGTGCGCAGACGGCCGTCGAGCTCGACTTTTGCGTCTAGCATGTTTTCTACGACGCGCGGGAGGAGACCTCGGCCCATGAGGCGGAAGAGGTTCCGTGGGTTGAAGAGACCTCCGCGCTCACGGAGCTCCCAGAAGGTGTTTGTTACGCCGGAAAAGTCGAGAGAGATGTCTGGAGAGACGAATTCGATATCGAAGGCGACGATTTGTTGTTTGAGGATTAAGAGGTGTTTGATGAGGAAGAGTTGTGCGTCGGCTGGCGAGGCTTTGGCGGCGATCTGGGTGCTTGCGTAATGAAGGGAGACGGTGGTCTGGTGGACTATCTGATGGGCGAGGTCATCAAAAACAGTAGACTTTTTCGAGTTCTTGATGTCAGTAGAACATTCGCACAAATGGAGTGACAAGAGAAACGCATACATTCACAAGTCTATATATCCGGCTCAACAGCCAAACTGCCTTCTTCAAAGTCGGATACCAACCTTCGAAGACTGATCGAGAGTCAAAGTCCCATCTTACGTCATGTTCACTAGGAGAATCGAGATTTTCGTCAACGATCATTGGGGTCTTCGGTAGCGGACTGCCTGGTTCCGCAAATGATGCCTTCGGACCAGAAAGATCTGATCGTTTTCCATCTGAAGCAGGGAGAGAGACCTTTCGATTACGTGCCGGATAGTCAAGATCTTCAGGACGCGGTTTGTACCGTTCAATATCGTCCCGAAGTACAGCTTGAGCTCGAAATACAAGTCTTGTCTGAGCATCCTCCAGGGCAGGTTGGATTAAAACGGAAAAATCTAATTGGTTGGGGTTTGGGTATTCCGCTTCCTCGTCCGGATCAAGGAGATACCGTGTCTGTAAAAGGGTGCACAGCTCACATAGTTTGAGGAGCTTGGTTTCACGGATAATTCGCGGCCTGAGATGGTCATAAAGAGGTTCACAAACAGACTCCAGAAAATCGTAGAGCCCCTGCTGGCCATGAAACCATTGACCCCACAGTTCGAATTCGTCGAGACAGATCCCACGAATATAGCTGATGCTCGCACGAGCAAAAGCAACCAAGTCTTTGGAGGTGCTCGGAGCATTCGCGATGTCGTTCAATCTCTTGCGGACCAGGGGGATGATCAGCTTTCCCCTGGTGGCAGAGAAAGCAGTATGTAAGTCGTTTAACAAGCTCTGGTACTCAGCCTCTGCGCCTAGTTCGGGTTCGACGGGGGGGACGGCTCTCTTCTGGATCTCCAATCCAAGATCCTTCAGCTCCGCCGCACCAACCCGGAATTTCGCATAAAGCAGGGTTGACGTCGTGGTGTCATTCAGTTGGCGATCTGCAACTCTCTTTGCGACCCCCGAGGAGATCTCTCGCAAGGAAGACACGAAATAGCCACGAATGAGCGTAAGCGCACGGGTCAGCAGTAGACGGTAACGCGACCTATAGGTTTCAGCTTCTTTTTGCTCCGGCTTCACGGAGAACAAGAACACATCAGTGGCGATGATCCCCGAAGGCTGGGCTTTGGTGAGTAGGCTTACATGGGCTTGCATATAGTCCAAGCATTCGTCCAACCGTCTCAGCATGTCAGAGAACTCTTTGGACCTGACAGTGTTCCCGGCACCTGGGGCATTTAGCCTGCGGGAAGCCGGGTCCAGGAAGTCATAGTACTGGAGATTCTCGTGTATTTCATCTGCAAGCTTGGTGCTTTTTTCCTGAGCGGACAGGAGACCTTCGCATTGCTGTTGGAAGGCGGACGTCTGGGACTCGACAGCTCGGAATGACTCTGACAAGGAGGACAGGATCTCGAGGGTGGAGGAGGTATCCCGTAGTAATGAGTCTAGGTGAGAAGTCGATAATTCGAGCTCGTCAAGACATGCTCTGCACAAGTGAACGGGTGAGCACTTCAGAGCAGTTACTAGATTTTGGCAGCACAGCAGGCGGAGATGGGAGTAGGAGTAGTATTGAGGTAACATACTGGTATTTTTCATAGCTGGCCTCCAGCAAATCCCTGCCGGCAGAGTTGTACCACCGCGCAAAATCATGACCGTTTGTAATGTTCCCTGCGCGAAGCCCTGTGGTGGCAGGATCCGTGTCTTTGGCAGGCCTTGTCGTGGCAGCAGGAGGCGGATAGCTCTGGCGTCTCGGACGTGTATCCGCCTGGGGAGTCATCTGAGAAAGTGACTCCAACGACCTGCGCGACCGCATAGTCTGGTCACCCAAGAGCAGGTGAGAGGGGGACAATTCGATATGAAGGTGCTGTCAATTCGACCATCCTCCACCTCTAGCAGTAGTAGTAGTCGTCCTAGAATACTAGGAGCAACTTCAGGACACTGCTTCAGACAACTGCTTGATTGGTCGAAGTTCACCTATTCTGCCACCTCACTCCGCCCTCTGAAGGCTGATCATCCACCATTTAACAGCAACATCCCCATATACTGGAAGTTCCTTGGACTTAGTTGGACTTACGGGTAATAATACAATTTGAGTCAGCCATTGCTCTGATTCTTTTCAGAGAGTCTCAGAGAAGGAGTAGATTACCATGCCTTGTGCTCAGAGTTCTCCAAGAACTGCAGACTGCCGTAGCCTACACAAAGCACGTAGTAGTATACAAAGTAGTAGTAGCTGTATGTTCAACCACTGAGCTCCATGTGGATTTCATGAAAAAGGAGAGGGTTGGGGGCCAGTATTTCACATAGAAGCTGGATGCTGGTTCCGCTGACAGTGCGGGAGAATCACTCACAGGGATGATAGCAGTAGCTCTTACATACTACAGCAGCAGTCGCAGCAGCAGCAGTAGCAGTAGCAGTAGCAGTAGCAACAGCAGCAGTAGCAGCAGTAGTAGTAGTATGATTCTATCCTCTTTGAGACCAACTGAAATAAGGATCACTCATTGCTTTCAGATATTGACATTCAGCATTGTACATTTCGGGTCACGGTGGGCGGCTCTACAGGACCTTCACCGTCCCCGCGCATAGTCCCTCTTTGCAGAGACACTGCAAGGCCTTAAAGACTAACGGTTAGCAAAGGATCACAATCTGCATTTGGTATAATATCACGGTGGGAAAAGAACTGCACACCACAGGAGGGATCTGGAATGCTCGACTGAGAATTGCCACACACACACACAGAGAGAGAGAGAGAGAGAGAGAGAGAGAGAACCCCGTCCCTCAGGTTGGTAGAAGGCGCATGGTTTCTGCAGGGCCCCTCGACTTGCTGTAAAGGAATATGTCGCACAACGAAAGCTGCACCCAGAACCTCAATATGTGCTTAGGAGGATGGTTGGAAGTGAGGCAGACCTCTCCAAGCGAAAGCACACGTGACTTTGAAAGCAGCCGGGGCGCGAAGAGACCTCGAAGTCCTTCCTCGCGAAAGGGGAAATGGGCGGCATGGCAGACAGTGGAAACGTTACGGTACGATACCGCGCCATACGCTAGGCTGAGAGCAGACATGCTAGCGGCTCGTGACGAGAGGATTTTGCTGGACAGTGGGTCAGGGGTCCATCTCTACAGCCAATCAGCAGCACGACCCCGAGTTGACTTGACACCGCATGGCTCCACCGTGTCTCAGGCTGTCTGTATGGATGGTAATCGCTGCAGCAAAGCGCGTGCGGGCCTGGCGTTTGCTGCCCGCTCACTTGCTGAGTGTCTGTCTGGCCCGCCACCTGCCTTTTTTCTCTTCCCTTCGTGTCCGTCTCTCCCGGCGCAGCAACACAACGACGGCTGTGGTATCACTTGGCTTTTCCCCCCCTCCTCTCCCACTCGTTCCCTTCTTCGGCCAGTCACTCATTTTACCACTCTTCATTCCATCTTCCTTTGATCCGTCTTTCTCTCTATCTCACTCTCGTTCACAGGAAGATATCGACCAAAAGTCACTGTCGAAAAGACCCCCTTCCTTTTCGCCCTCAGGCTCCCTCTCCCCCCAACTCTCTTCTCCCTGTCGTTCTTTGTTGCGGTGCATCCGCGTCACATCGCTGCTACCAAAAAAAACAAAACCCCAAGAAAAAAATTTTTTTTCGCCGTCTTCTCCCATATTATATTTCCTCCCGTTCGATCGCTCGACGCTCCTTTGTCGGCTTCGCCTGACTCTGATCGTCCGTGGGAGAAGATTCTCCATCGCCCAGATGCGGTGGTCATCCGCTTTTTCGCTCTTTCTCCTCACCTTCTTGATCCTCGCCATCACGACCAGTGGCTTCAAACACAACAACTACGTTAACCTCGTGAAGAGACAAGACGAAGATGCCTCAGCGACTGAAGAAGCGCCTCCCCAGACTGACACGCCTGACCCCACGACGTCCAGTTCCACTTTGACGACGACGACCACCACCTCCTCCAGAAGCACCCCAACCTCGACCACCACCACAACCACGACTTCCACTTCAGCCCCGACCACGGCAGATGAGCCTCCAGTCACAACCCCACCAGCCACAACCACTTCGCGAGACGAAGAGCCCGGCACAACCACAGACGCTGAAGATCCCGTGACAACTCCAACCACTTCGTCCTTTGTGATTGTGACCAAGACCGTGACCTCGGACGGTGTTGCCATCCCAGAGGTCTCGACCTCGTACATTCCGCATCCCACGGGTGGACCCGACCTTGATACGGACGACGACTCCAACAAGAGCTCTGGCCTCAGCACCCAGACCCGCAACATCATTATCGGTGTGGTCGTCGGTGTGGGCGGTGCCATCATCCTGGGTGGTCTGGCCGTGGTGTACTACAGACTGCGACGCAAGCGCAATGCTCGTGGACCGGGCGATGACGACGACTTGATTACCGCTGGCACTGCCGTCGGCTCACACAGCCATGAGAACTCGACCTCGAGCAGCCCATTCAAATCCACTCTCGACCAGTACCACAACCCTGGTCCTGTCAATCCCGCCTCAAACTTTTAGGACGATGGACAGAGCCCGAATAAAACTCACTTTTTTTTTTTTCCCAGTGGTTCCATGCTTGGTTTTGTTCCACACTCGTCTAAACGGCAACCTCTTACTCCTGTACAACTCAGCTGCAGCTGTTTATTTGGCGTGCCATTCGATCTTCTGCTCGGTATTTCGCATTCTGTCTGCTTTGTTAAATCTGGACCCGCCAGGCGGGGTTATAGGTCCTTTTAATACGAGGCTGCATTACGAAGGCATAACCGCTAAAAAACCCAATCGACTTCGCCCCGTCCCCAGAAGAAATTGCAGAATCGTCCAAGACACACAAGGCCTTCTCTCCTTTTGGACTCTTTCCTGACTTTTCTCTCGAGGATTTTGGCGTGATGTTCGGTTGATCGGCAGGCGGGTGGCTTTTTTCTTTCATATCGACGAACGTTTCTGAGTTCTAAGTGTGGTCTCGGTTTCTCTGAAGTTGCTGGATTAGTGGATCTAATTCGACTT
The DNA here is from genome assembly GCA_900128795.2 of Malbranchea cinnamomea. Classification (NCBI taxonomy): domain Eukaryota; kingdom Fungi; phylum Ascomycota; class Eurotiomycetes; order Onygenales; family Malbrancheaceae; genus Malbranchea; species Malbranchea cinnamomea. The sequence goes on along the minus strand of FQSS02000562.1, from coordinate 10,504 downwards.
TTTGCCATTCAATGATACCGCTGTAGTCTTTATCTTCCCAGAAGAATATTTCCTCTCACGTCCTTGTCAAGTCAACAAGCAAAAAAAAGGGTCATACACCATGTGCTTTAGGTTGGTCAGCTTCTTTTCCGTTCGTTCCTGAATCGACTCCATGAAATGCTGTTGTGTCTTACTACTTTTCTGTTTTTGCGGCATTACCTCCATTCCCATTGTTGAGCTTCAAAATCTGAACATGTGTACCACCACAGCACCACATATCGAGCTAAGCTTGCAGTGCTTATTCCGGCAATGTTTCCTTCGATCACTACGCTGTGACATCTCACCTGCCTGTGAGTGTGATATGAGCAAGGTTTTCGGGCAGGCGCACTGGCCTTGACCAATTCAAATCCAATCATCGCCGACGAGATGTGTAATTGTACCTACATAGAGCGAAGACGCCGGATTTTTTTTTTTTTTGGGTGTCAACGGAGTACCATTGTCAGGCCAGCGTGTGTGATTTTGCGCTGTCCATGAATATTATTAGTAGCGCCTGCGCAATGATAGCAAGACGTACCCATCCAACTGCATCAGGTGAGGTGTCTCTTGAGATTACGTTGAAGAGTTCAGCTAGCGCTGGAAAATCCAGTTAGTGTTAATCCTGCACAAAACCGGCTGATGATTACCTCCATTTTCTCTTTGCCGTCCTCTCTCGTTGGCTCTCTGTCGTCGATTCGTTTGATACTCCGTAACGAGTGGTTCGTTGCGAAGATTGTCATGATGACATAATCTAGTCGACGCGTTGAACCGCGTCTTCAACCAGGATACCAGATTACAGACCATGAGAAGGCAACGCGAGAGAGAGAGAGAGAGAGAGAGAGAGAGAGAGAGAGAGAGACACCAAGCAACGCACCATGACCTTGAACTGGAAATCAATCACTCATTGAGCAAGAAACTCTACAGAGTTAAGCCCTTTCCGGCATCCTATTCACCATGACAATGTTCACTGCCGTCTCTCCGCCAACAATCCCTCAAACCGACCTTTTTTCGATTCCACCTTCTACAGAGCAATCAGTGCCAGCTCTATCCACGCATAATGTGAATCTGCAACCGCGACGGCCCTCGACATCAATGTCCATGTCCAAGGAGACCCCACAGACACCGGATCCCAAACGCCAAAACCGACAACAAGAGCAACCCTCATTGACAACCCGACACCAAACAGCGCTCTCCTCGCCCCTCTTCCCATCTTCCACTTTTTCTACCGACCTTGCTGCCCCCTCGTTTTTTTCCTCTCCCCGCGCCTCCCCTGTACCCTTTACGTCCTCCCCGCCGTCACGCTCCTCCCCTCCTTATCACCGCCCCGACGACCCGCACCATCACCATGCCCCATCCATCTACGCACGGCGCTACCTCGACTCCATGCACCGCAACCCGGCAGGCCGACTCGCCCGCTGCGCTCTATCGCGCGATAAGCGGCGCGAGCACTTTCTGAGCCGCGTGCGACGGAGCCGAGACGAGGCCGCGTTCGACGCACGGGCGGAGCAGATGCAGCGGCTGGAGTGCATGGCACGGCGAAGGGAGTTTGTGGAGATGATGGAGCGGTCGGCGCCGGAGTTGGAGGTTGCGGAGGAAGAAGAAGATGAGGATGAGATTCGAGATGGGGATGGAATTGTGAATGTGAATGCGTGGACGAAGATGGGACGGGAACAGGCAGGGATGCAGATGCAGTGGAGAGGAGGCGACGATCACGCGATGCTGGGGGATGGAAGGGGTGGAGGGGGAACAGGTGCTGCTGGTCCGTTTGTGGAGTATCTCCTAAGTCTTCCGATATTTTTTTTTTCCCTCCCGGCTTATCAGTACGCTAACTGTGGGGATGTGTGCAGACGACGAGGCCGCGTTAGAGGAGTTCTTAATTGAGGAGGCTAAGTTCCAGGCTTTCGTGGAGGAGATGGAGCAAGTGCAGCAAATGCAGGGCACAGAGCATGCGCAAAATGTGTCTTATGATGACGACGACTATGACAATTTGTTTGTGACCCTACTCTCGCATGAAGGAGACCAGTCCCAATCGCACGACATGATGGACACGTCTCATGGTTAGATATGACTTCTCCCGATGGACTAATTGGTTTCAATCACCCGGGCGTTCCCTGACAGTGGTTTTATTTTTATTTTTTTTTTTTTCTGGGGAGGCGGAAAAGGGTTTCTTTCGGCTCCCTATAGCTAGCATGGTCCGAATTTTCCCCCTCATATTCGACATGATTTGTATATGGCTTTTAATAGACCCTGGATATGCTCTCTCCTTGAAGGGGTGTCGGCCTTCCGACATCTGATGTGCGAACTCATAAGGGTATCGAAAGTTAAGCTTCTATGTACAATACAGCAGAGAAAAGATGAATGTTGGGAGTTTGTTAAAGTGTCGGCTCTTCTGCCTGCACGGCTTCCTTTCATTGCTGTGGACACCCTGGCATATCGCCGGTCAAGGCCTTTTGAATCTCTGCATCATTCAACGGGCTTGATACCAAATCCTCCGGGGGGTTTCCAGCAGCTTGCATCTGTTTCATGGCGCGCAACGTAAGTATAGTTGTCGGGAAAAAAAATAAAAACGAACGGCAGACAAAAAAAAATCAGTGAGCATACCTTTTGCATTCTCTCCCATACATACGACTTGTGCTGAGGGTTGTCGTCGCTATACCCTTTCTCCTCGAACTTGGCCACAATTTCGGCCACAAGGGAGGCCTGCTCCTCGTATCTCTCTAGCTCCTCTTTGGAGATCTTCTCTCTGTTCTCCTTGAGCCACGGGCCGAACTTGTCGTGCAGCTCTTTCATCGGCTCATACAGCAACTCCTTGTTCGACAACTGCTCCATGATCCCCATGAAGATCTTATCGAGATTCTCATCGTCGGCATCAGCAGCCCCACCGGCTTCCATGGCCTTGAGGACCTGCAGGAGCAAGTCATCGCCGTCCCCTTCGCTCGCGGCCGCAGTCGCCTTGTCCCCAGACTCCTGCATACGCTCGATCGTCTTGCGAATGGTCTCCTGGAAACTCGTAGGTCCCGCCGATGAGGAGGGAGAGGATGATCCCCCTTCTTTACCCTGACTACTGCTGTCCCTTCCGCCCGCAGCCGCCGCCGCAGTGCCGCCGCTACCGCTCTTACCACCAGCAGCATCACCACTGCCGCCGCCACCAAATTCTTCGCCCAGCATCAGCTTCATCAAATCACCGGGCTGCATCCCGCTCTTCGACAGCTCGTCCGCCAGCGCGCTCCACGTATCGTCACCCGGAGCATTTCCGCTTCCATCCGCCGATGACCCCGACGCGCCCCCAGCACCCTTCAAGAGCTCAGCCATGCCCGCCTCGAGCTGCTTGAGGATCTCCTCCTCGTCGAGATCCGGTTCATTGTTTCCTTCACTGTCCGCTTTTTGCTTCGTGGCGGCCTGTCCCTGATGGTGATGTTGTTGCTGTTGTTGTTGCAGCTGCTGCTGTTGGCTTGAAACCGGTTTGGGTTTTGAGAAATCATCGAGAACCTCTGTAATGGGGGGAAAAAAAATTCATATTCAATCAGCAACGTATAAAACTCTCAAAGGCGCGTCTCATTCTCGTTCTCTTTCTTGCTTTTTTTTTCTTCTATTTTCTTGAAATTTCTCTCTTTTCTTTTTTTTTCACGACGATTTCAAGAAGTCAAAAGTGTGCGCGGCACCTCGGCATCTTCCCCGCTTCCCACGCTCACCAGCTTTTGCTTCTCGACTGCTGCTTGCGCACCAAATAAAAAACGAGAGAAAAAAAATTAAGGGGGAGCAATTGAACACTGCTTGTTGGCACTCACCATCTAGTTCTTCCCAATCCGACTCTTCGTCTTCGGCCTTTGCCACCGGCTGCGACTGCGCAGCTGCTGCGGCATCGTCCAGCGTGGTCGTTTTGTCTCCCGTCGTCGACGTCGTGGTGGTTGCGGTGGTGGCGGCAGCAGCGGCGGTTGGTGCAGGAGCCGCGGGGAGAGGACTCTGCTGTTCATCTTCTTTCACGCCGGCAGCGGCATCATCTTTGGCTTGGTCCATTTGCGTATGAGGGGAAGACGGTAGCTGGTGCAGAACAGATGGAGGGAAGATAGTTCAATACAAAACAATTAAAGGGAAAAAAAAACCTCGAGGGAAGAAGAGTAGCGGGTAGGTTGTGTTGGGAGAAATGAGTTTTGAGGTGCAGATAGGTCAAAGTGTAAGTGAGCGGGCGGTTATGGTGGTGGTGATGCAAGTTTCTCCCTGGGGAAGAAGACTCGGGCTAGCGCGACGCCTTGGTCCCTGTGCCTCGGTCTGGCTGCGCGGGACTGAAACTGACCAGTACTACTATGGTACGTATGTACTGACCAACCTGCCTTCAGGACAAGACTCGAATAGCCAAGCATGCTACCCGAATTGTACTGCACGAGATTCATCACGTCTGTCAAACATGATATACTAGAGAATGCAGAAACTCTGAGATTGTCCCAATAGACTATACTACGAGTATGTATCGATCTCTTTCTACCTACGTTAGTTAACTACCTACTATGTACTTACTGATCGTTCAGATGATCTTGTCCAGTACAGCTCAAGAGTGAGCGACCGCATCTCCCCTCACCCTCCGGACAACCGTCAACCAAGACACTCTTGTTCCGCTCCTGGGTGCTGATAGGAACGTCCAAGCCAGGATTTCTTTCAAAGAAGTTGACCGGCTTCAGCGACACAAGCATCTTCTCAGCCGGCATGACCGGCCAGTCTTCAACCCGCGGGTTATGCGTTGTTCCGAACGTGTGCCAAACGACGATATCCTCGTTCCTCACGCTCTGTGGCTGAGGCCGGGACTTGATCCACGACTCAATGCCTTCGCCACCCAAGGACTGCATCGTGTGGTCTCCAGCCGCGTACAGCTCCCGGTCATGGTACCGGGTCACCCAGACCGCATGAGAGCCGAATTCTGAACGCTTCGCGTGGATGGACTCTGGGTGAGCGAGGAGCATCTGTGAATAATGCGGCACGAGTTTGTACCCAACCGGTCCCCCCGTGACGGGGTTGATGGAGTTCTCGTTTACGATTTTGAAGATGCGGCCCTTGGCGATGTCTGGGTCGAGAGGGGTCTCTGTGGCCACGATGTTCTTGACGGTGGTGTAGCCAATGCCAAATGGGTTGTGGACTTTGGGGTCGTCGATGGGCATCGGGACAGAGTCCTCGACCACGAGAGAGTTTGCGTATCCGTCGATCGCAGGGTCGATCCGCAGGCAAAATAGGTGCTGGTGGTATGGAGCAAGGACCCCAGGCGCGACCAAGGTGCCATATGGTACTTGGTCTCCGATGTCAATCGGCACGGTGGACAGAATGCCCGTGGCCCTAACTTCGTAGTTTATCGCAGCGTCCTGCGTGAACTGGAAGGCGAAGATGTACTCATAGTTTCCCACGGTGATGATCGTCTGGAGAACCAGCATGCGAGATCGCGTCACGACCGCATTTCGGGTTCGATAATTTGTGTGCTTCCAGAGGATGCCGTCGTCTACCTCGTGGCAACAGATAACGTTGGGGAACTTGACCACATCCCCCGCGGTGGTATGGTGCCAGGCGTCGAAGTACTTGATAGCACCCAGACAATCGCATCCTTGGTAAGTTAGCTGTGTGCGCTACTGAAAAAGTTGGTGGTCTCCTTCCCCAAATGCACGAGACGAAGAAACATACCCAGCTTTAGGTTATTCGCATTAACGCCAGCACCGTTGCTCCCAAGGTCGAAAGCAGCCTTTCTGGGATACGGTGCGCGGCTATCACCATAAGGAACGAACATCTCAGAGAGCGACAAACGATAGAACACGCTTCGCCCATCATATGTAATATCATGGAGAGTCAAACCCTCCCGCTATACAGACCACTGAACCAAATCAACCATGTGCGGGAGGGGGATGGAAGAATGACTATCGACA
>FQSS02000563.1:92535-115541 GCA_900128795.2 Malbranchea cinnamomea | reverse complement strand
TTTGGGTTTTGACGCGATGGCCGGTTTTGCCTCCGCGCAAGACGGAGAGAGAGAGAGAGAGCAAGCTGCGGCGGGATGCAGTCTGTGCATGCCCTCGATGGTAGTAGACTTCTTTTCGTACAACTCACCATAGTCTGTCTCCTCAACCTTCTTTCCAAAATACGCGCCGCCGCAATTCTCCCTCAGCACAAGAAACTCCACTCCCTCCGTAACCTCCGGCTTGAACGGGCTAAACTCCTTCGACAGCGTCCTGCACGGACTCACGCACGGCCTCAGATTGCCATAGACGTCCAACACCTTGCGCAGCTGGAGCAAGCCGCCCTCGGGCCCTTCGAGCCCCCTCCGGGCATTGTCCCACTTGGGCCCGCCCACGCACGCGAAGAGCACTGCGTCCGACTCAAGAGCTGCGGCCTTGACGGTGTCTGTGATGGATTTCCCGTAGGCGTCGATGGAGCACCCGCCGATGAGCTCAGTGCGCGTCTTGAAGGACAGAGTGGGCGACGAGAAGGCGTGCAGGACCTTGAGGGCCTCGGCCATGATCTCAGGCCCAATGCCATCGCCGGGCAGAGTGAGAATGGAGTATGTTCGTGACGACATTATTCGTTGGGAGGCGCGTTGTTCGAGGTAGTGGGACTAGTAGTAGTTGTGGACTCAGCCGTACAGTGTCTTGTTTCTTTCTACAGTGTCTGTCAGACTCTTTATCCCCAACCATCACCCGAGTCCGAGAGGAGCGAGGAATCTTGCATTCTTTAAATTGGTACTAGCTGCATGAAGATGGAAAACTTTCCCCTCTCCCCCTCCCGAGTCGGCGATATGTCCGGCACTCCAGTGGTGCGGGCTCGGCGTTGAACACTCGGCATTCCTGGCACAATGATCTCCGAAGTCGTGTGTGCCTCTTCCGAGTCTTCTGTTGTCTACTGCGTAGGGTCGAGGTGATCATTGATTCAAATACACGATTGGCTTCATGTGAAAATGACTTCTGGAAGCGCGACGGCTCCAGGCTTTGATGGTAGGAACCGGAACCATGCATGATACTTTTGGTAGAGAGTATGCCCATTAATGGTAGGGCATAGGATGATTGTACGTCAGAAGAATGCTAGCCTGCCGTCTTGCTCATCTTGCTTGATGTCATCGCCGTGCAATGATGATGATGATTAATTTCCCCAGAGTCCAGACAGTGGACACAGCGGACAGAAATCCCCGAACAAATGAAGCGGAGCCCCTCGCGCCCCCACGCCTCCGATATCGCATATCCACATTTGACTACATTTGCAGAGTACATCCGTGTTGCGCACGCACTCGATCAGTTTTCGGGCTGAAAGACTCAACCAGAGATCGTGAGATCCCAGTGAACAGTTTGAGAGGGATTCCTTCAATGAATTCAGCATAATCACAGCGTAACAACATCTCAACCCAAATCCATCTATACGGCACCCCCATTGGAAGACACTGCAACGACATCAACCTTGAGCAAGGAAAGGCAAAATATCAAATCAGCGGCCATCAAAGCATACAGGATAGTCATTAAAGTGGACTGGAAACGTCAAAAAAAGCAACTAAGGACCGAGGCAGACCATACTCGGGTAACATGTACTAATATAATCATGCAAAGTTAAACCATTCCAACACCCGAAGACCAAGAATTTTTACGATGTAAGTGAAAAAGAAAAAAAAGACGCATCGGGAGCTCTTAGAATTTCGCCAGGGCAACCGCTACAGCCTGCGAGTCGCTGTGGCTGATGCTCACGCTGACTTCCTTGACACCGGCCTGCTGGGCTGCGGCGGCGGCGTCCCCGTGGAGCTGCAAGTGGTGAGAAAAAAAGTTAGTCAACTTATACACAAAAGAAGAGACAGGTATTCTGGGAGAGTCGACTTACAGTAACAACAGGTGCACCGTTTTCGTCGTTGACAATCTCAATGTCCCTCAAGGACGCTCCAGCCCCCTTGCTGGCGACACCAAGAGACTTGAAAACAGCTTCCTTTGCACTCCAGCGGCCGGCAAAAGAGGATCGAGGACAGGCAGCCTGGCGGCAGTACTCCTGCTCCTGGGCTGTAAAGTTTCTCTCGACGAACGTCTCATTCTCGATGTTGATGGCATCAATGCTCTCAACGTCGACACCAACCTTGGTTCCTTCTGCGGAGTAGGCCTTGGCCAAGGACTCGACCATCTGCTTCGTGGTCCCGGACTTGTCGGCATCGGGCGCAGGAGTGAGGTTAGCGGGAAAGGTCAACTGAGATGTCTTCTCGTCCACAGTCACACGGGCATCGGGGTTCAGGTAGACCTTGACCTCCTGGGAGTCGTCGTATGGGGACTTGTCCTTGGCCACAAACAGGCTATTATTAATCATTCCGTTGTGGAAGTAGCGGTACGCCTTCTTCTGGCGAGCTTCCACCTTTGCCTTGTAGGCCTGGAACTGGGATTCTTCCAATGTGGCAAAGAGGTACTTGGGATGGATGCCGATCACCTGTGCGCCCTTCTGGCCGAAACCGAAGGAAGTGACCGAGAACGCCTTGATACCATCGGTCTGGAGGCTGCGGCTGGGGTATACGATGTAATCGAATTGTTCCATGACCTTGTCGATGTTGTCGGCATTGCGGTTGCCGGGAACCAGGCCAGTGTTGAGCACCTGCAAGCACCCGTTGAGCATGAAGCCACCAGCAGCACCCTTGGGGTGGCCAGTGAGGTATTTCTGGAAGATACCCAGCATGGCGTTACCCTTCTTGCGGCCGAGGTGCTTCATCTGCTTGCACAGCACATCACACTCGTTCTTGTCGTTGGCAACAGTCGAAGTACCGTGGAATGAAGCGACATCAAGGTCATCGATAGTGAGACCCCAGGTGGCCAAAGCGCCGCGGAGAGGAGCGATGCGCGAATCTTGTCTCCAGAAATTGTTGCCCAGGCTGAATTGTGCCTCCTTCTCTTGACGGATGGCCTCTCGGTTGATATGTTCGATACGCTCGTGCAGGTACTCCTTCTCGTCAAACGGCTCGGTGGCCTGAGCCTTCATGGCCTCAACCTCCTCATGGAGATAGAGAAGTTCAGACTCTTGCCACTGCTTGATTTGAGCTTTGCGCAGTTCGAGCTGTCGGCGGCGGTACTTGAGGTCGAGGAGTGGCGACGGGAACTTGCCCGGGTTCTCGCGAGCGGTGGTCAAGACACCCTTGCCAGGCGCAGGAACGGAACGACCGATCTTGTCGCTGGCAGTGGTGGTCAAGCCGAGAATACCGTAAATGGGGACACCCATGTCCAAGGCAAGCTGGGCACTCATGATTAGTTGCATACCGCATCCTTGCGACTCCATGAACCCAGCACGAGTGGTGGTGGTAGGACGAGACATCTCAGCGGGCGTTCGGCCATGAGCAAATTCATCCTCTGCGTTGCTGGTGGCCTTCATGTTGGCGAACTCGTAAGATCCCTCTTCCTGGAAGTCATCGAAGCCACCAACGAAACAGACGCGCGCCTTGCCCTCGACGATGGTCTCATAACCAATGTCAACCGATTCAACAGCTGTAGCACAGGCACCAACTGGGGTTTTGATGGGACCGCTTGAAGAGAGCAACAGCATGTTGACCCAGGCGGCCATGGTGTTGATGAAGGATTCTTGCAGAATATCCTTCTGCAGAGGCTTGTCGAGGTAGCGGTCCTTGTACATGCCACGCAAAGCATTGGAGCCACCGATACCGGACCCGACGCAGTTTCCGACCTCAGAGATGTGCACGTACTTGTAGAACTCATATGGATCGGTGATACCAGAAGCAAGGAGAGTCTCGACTGTGCAGACCAGCACGTAGAGCGTCACGGGGTCGACCTGGCTAATGATATCGTCGGGAATGCCGTAGTGCTTGGGGTTCCAGCCGGTTGGGATCTGGCCAGCCACGAGACGATCGAATTTGAGCGCCTTGGGGATGAGCAGGGTAGCTCCCTTGAGGAGACGGACGGTGTATTCACCAGTCTCCTTGATCTCAAAGATCTCGACCTTGTCGCCGTGCTCGCGCTTGAACTCCTCGGCAGTCTCTTTGGACGCCTCAAATGGATCCAAATCTTCCTGCAACACGACTTCCTGCAAAAGTTGCTTCTTCTTTGGATCGTAGCCGTTGAAGAGCTCTGGCTCAATGAGACGGATACCTGAATGCTCGAGGATGTACTTTTCATACTTGGCCTTGACGTCCTTGTCATTGACTGGCTCACCCGTCTTGGCGTCAACCCATCCAGAGTACGGCTTGCCCTTCAGGGGCCCATTGTGATGCTTGATCAGCCCCATCATCCAGGCCATTTCGACGCAGCCCTCCAGGGAGAACTTGCCGTAGGCTTCCATCTCCCAACGAGTACGAGAGTTACCCCATGGGCCGATTTCAGCAAAACCGGTGACGACGACCACCTTGTCCAGGTTGACCATGCCCTTGAGATCGGCGTTCAGAGGCTCGATCTCCTCCTTCCAGTCGGGCAGGGGCGGGAACTCGAACTTGATATTCGCGCGGGGTTCAGTGGTGACCGGCTTGTACAGGGCTTCACTCTTCTCGCCGTTGACAACCTTGTGGTCGATGGCGTTCTCCTTGGTGACGGCCTTGCGAACGTTGCTGGTCTCCATCAGTTCGCTGCGCAGTTTCTTCATCAGCGCATTGAGGTCGGGAAGGAACTGGAAACCACCGTTGAGATCAGCCCAAACCGGGTTGGATTGGCACAGGTCCACAATGGCAGGGGCCAGAAGACCGAGGAGGTTGAAGGCCATCTCTTGCTGAGAGAACGTGCGCACGCCAAGTTTCTCGATGCCGTCCGCAATAATATCGTTTTGATTCATCAACCCTGTGGAGCGGGTCCATCCAATAACGGCACCACAAATGGTGAGGAAGTTGCCCCAATTCTCAGAGTACCAACGGTTGAACAGCGTCTCCAGTCCCAGCTTGGATTCTCCGTACAAGCCGTCGTTACCAAACGTACCGTGGTTGGGTGAGAGAGGGAGCACCACCTGAGCCGGACGGGTCAGGAAGCCACGCTCCTCCTTCTGTGTCTTGACACGACCAAGCAATCGGTAGATGTTGGTCAGCATGAGACGATGGGCGAGTTCGGATTTGGAATCAATGTTGTCAATCTGCCGTCCATTCTCGGGTATCGCTGCAAATGGGATGACATAGTCCAAGTCCCATCCAAGTCCGTTCTTGGTGTCGTAGATGTAATCCACCAGCGCCTCCACATCCTGCTTGCTGGCCTGGTTGAACGGGACGACAACTAGCTGGGAACCCCGGGCGCCGTAGCGGGTGTATATCGATTGGTAGTACTCGGTCACCTCACGCGAGTAGCGGCTGGTAGTAACGACGACCTTGGCACCACCGCTGATCAAGCCCTGCAACACGGCGGCTCCAATGGATCCAGCACCAGCGCCAGTAATCAGGGCATTTTTGCCAGTAAAAGTGATTCCGTCACGGGCCGCACGCTCCAGGCTGTCGAGGTAGATGCCGGTGAGCTTCTTGCTGTACTCCCATCCATGGAGCTTCTTCGACTTGAGATGGAGGAACGGAATGGTCTCGACCTTACCGGGTCGAGAGTTGCCATTGCCGTTAGACGGCGATCGGGAACCACTGCGACCGCGCTTCTTCGCGTCCTGTGGTATGATTTGGTTCTCGTTCATGGCCAGTGCGCGTAATACTTCTCGATAGAGCGCATTGAACTGCAGCTGGGAGGACTTGGACAGCTTGTGCTGCTTGCGGATCAACTTGTACACATTCTTCAGGTCGTTCTGGACCTTGGTGCGGTTGCTATACTCTGAGATCGGGCCACCCTCTGCCATTTGCTTGACATAATGCTCCAGCTTCCGGGCACTGGCGCGGGGGATTTCCTGATAATTGATATTGCCCTGTGCGTCGACTTCGGTATGGGGGCCAGTGGGGATCGCGACGTCCTTGTACACCGGGTTGACATTCAAGACTTCCTTGCAGTTTTCGATCAGCTGCTGCCCCAGCTCCTTGGCTAGCTTGTAAGTTTCACCACGCTCGGCCGGGCAGTTGTCGATGTGATACTGCATAAAGTCCAGGAGCAAGGGATTTGATCGATTCATGATTCGGATACACTGGCTGACGATTTCACGATCCACCACCTTGAGACGACCAAAGATGATATCGTAGTACATGCTGAGGGCATCCTGTCTCGCCCAGTTCCAGTGGGAGTCGTACACTCGGGCCTTGAGCGGGTCAAAGGCGGGTGCGATGCCAGCAGCATAGATGTCGCCGTGCTCTGCGTGCCACAGATCCAGCTGAGCCTGGAGCGCGGCCTGTGTCTCCTGCGACCGGACAAATGCCTTGTCTCCCGCGCGCAGGTCCATCTTGAGGTAACGCGCGATGAGTTCGAGCTGCTGCTTGAATAATGCCCTCTGGTCCTTTGTGAGAGCATCGATGGCAGCGGGATCCATCATCATCGCACCACCCGACGCGGCAGCGTCACCACCTGCGCTGGGGCTGGAGAGACTGACGCCCGCATGAGCAGCATATTTGTTGGCGACATCATCCAGGTAGGCCTTGGCGTCTGACTCCGAGCCCAGACGTGACGGAGGCTCCATGGTCAAGGCGAGGAGAAGGACGCCGTCTTGCCGTCCGGGACCGAGACCCCATCTGGTTTCCAGGTACTTTCTCACCGCCGTGATATTGAACCCACCCGGCATCTTGGAGGAGACCAGTCTCGCGATCAACGAAGACGACTGCTTGCCCAGCTGACCATCGAACGTGGCCTGCAGGGAGCCGGCGAGTTCATCGAGGGGAGTGTCTTCGGGTTTCTCAGGTGTCGACCCGAATTCCTTTCCTAGATCACCAAGGATCTCGTTCTGAAGCGTGGATTTGCCTAGAATCAAGTCAGCGACTGGACAGGGGTGGGAGGGGGAAGGAGAGGAAGGGGGCGTGGTGTGCTTGTTCCCAATGGTACTCACCTCCCACCAAATCTTTGATAGCTTTGGAAGTGGGGATGTCTGTCAGACCCTTCTTCAACTTCTGAGCCACCAGTGCTCGGACGATATCGAGAGCTGTGACAGGAGCATCGGCGACAGCAGCAGCAGGGCCGCTTGGTGCGGGTGCGGCGGCAGCCGGTGCCGGTGCCGCAGGAGCCGGAGCAGCTGGTGCGGAGGGCGCAGGGGCGGCAGCAGCAGCAGCGGGAGCGGCATCTGCCGGCGCGGACGCTGTGGCCGGCTCCTCTTCGACGGGATCGACGTCGTAGTAGATCTCCTTTGCATCCTTGTTGTAGCAGAGGATCTGACGTTGGACCGACGTGGCAGCATCGTAGGCTTCGTACTTGGAGGCGATGGTCCTGCGGGCCATGCCACCCAAGGTGTCTGCGGGACCGATCTCGACGATGCGTTCCGTGCGTTTCTCAGCCAGGATGACATCCTGAGTCTCGATCCATCTGACGGGAGAGGCGAACTGGTAGGCCAGAAGCTCCACTAGGAGGGTGTGGGCCAGCTCTTGCTCGACTTCCGGACGCATGATGGCGACAAGGAGGACGGTCCAGAAGAGAACGGGGAGGAGGGGAGGGATGTCTGTGCGGTTTCGAGGAGAGGTGACGTGGTCGGGATCGTGTGTGTGTCGAGGGAGAGTTATTATTAGATTAGGTCGATATCGAAGTCGTAGCAAAACCCGCGTCTCTCTCGACGCGGACAATCAACGAGAAAGAGCACCGGTGGGAGCGTTTCTACCAGGCGTCAACCGGAAGGGGGTATTTCGTGAAAAGATCAAAAAAAAAGTACTTTTGAATGATTATGCGTGATGATTTCCCTTCACCCTCCCAGGATGACAAGCCGGGTGATAAAGAGGAAACTTAAACCAGGAACTCACGGACGGGGAGGGCAGAAATAAAAAACGACGGAAGACAGCGATGGAAGAGCTGCTGCCAGCAAACGAGGGTACGCGGAAACTGAGAAAGAGATGTCCCAAAGTTATTCCTTCCCACAACTTGGTGCCGCCGGGGGGGAGGGGGGTGAGAGAGGGGGAGGTAGGAGAACGACGAGAAGGCAGGGAACGGCTCGGGCGGAGGGAGAGGGCAGCGCGTTGTTCAAAAGTTTTTTGTTGTTGGGGGAGGGGGGAGAAGATCCAGCGGGCGGGCGACGGGGCTGCTGTTTTGGCTCTTTCGGGTTGGGAAGGTCGATGGGCAAGGTCCCTGGCCAAGGCCCTGGCCCTGTTCCGGTACCGTCACGCCGCCAGACCGGCTGGGCCTGGAGCTTGCTTGGGACGACGACGCAGCACCAGTTCCAGGCGCGGCGGGCGGGCGCCAAGCCGCGTATTCCTCGTACACCCTCCCCAACCAGGAACTCTGGGCAGGGGAAGCTCCGCGGAGCATCGTTATTCCGGTATATGTATTACGAATCGTCGCTTTTGCTTGCTGGACGTGGCTGCGCCATCCCAAAGCTTCATCAAAAGTTTTTTTATTTCCTCTCGTCTCAACGTTGGTACTTTTGGAGCTTCCCAACTCCCTCCATCTCATCCTTCGTAGACGCCGTACGCCAGTGCCAATGCATCTTCAGTCTTCTTAACCGCGCTCCAGCAGATGAGCTACCAGGTACGCAGCGCAGGAACTCCCCTGGACTGGGAGGAGAAATGACCTCACTGTGGTTGGCTTGTTGGACAGTCGTACGGTGTAAGATACGAGTACGGCGGAAGCGGGTGGGTCCGGCCTGCAGGCTCAGCCCAACCGATTCCAAAAGTTTTGGGGTCTTTTTTTTTTTTTTTCTGGGCCCTTCACCATCAAGCGATGGTCACCCGCGGGTCGTCAAGCAGCTCTCCGGGTGGGCCATCGCTCAACCACCAACATCTGTCCCTGCGTCGGTGTCGTAACTGGTCCACGACGTCCAATCGACCGGCCAACCGGACGGCCACCGAAAACAAAAGTCAAGGAGTTGGCTTTTCCGCCCGCTCAGCGTCTCTCACCCTCTCTTTCTCTCTCTCTCCCTCTGTCTGTCCCAGTCCTCCCGTCTTGTAACAGGCCGCCTGTTGTGTCTGTCGCCTCTGCTGGGGTTCCTGGTCGACTTCACTTCCTCCGCCGACCACTTTCTTTTTTTTGTCGCTACCCTTTCCTCCCTCCCCCCACACCTCTCCTTTCCCTCTCTCTCTCTCAGAGAGTAATAATAAAGAAAAGAAAACGAGTCGATCGAACCTAGACGCAGCGTACGACTTTTAATCCATACATTAGAATAATTCTTCTCTTTTCCCTGTTTGGACCGTTGCTGCAGTACTGCGGTAGACGCTGCGCTGAGTGAAATGTGAGAACACCCACTCTTGTCAACCACCATCCATCGCTGAAACCACACGACCTGAGAGGACGGACGGACGGACTGACTGACTGATGTTGGGTCCGTACAGATTGATGAGACCACGCTGTTAAAACTCTTTCGAGATACCCTCCCCATCATAATGTACGGCACATCGACAGGCCCGCAGACGGGCATCAACACCCCGCGCTCTTCTCAGTCACTCCGACCTCTCAACCTCTCGCATGGCTCTCTCGAGTTCTCTTTCCTCGTTCCCACCTCCCTCCACTTCCACGCCGCTCAGCTGAAGGATGCGTTCAGCGCCACTCTCCCCGAGCCCACAGACGAGTTGGCCCAGGACGATGAGCCCTCGTCCGTCGTCGAGCTCGTCGCCAGATATCTGGGCTTCGTTGCACGACAGGTCGAAGAGGGTGAGGATGACGCCCAAGGCTCGTACATCGAGGTTCTCAAACTTCTCCTCAACGAGTTCGAACGCGCCTTCATGCGGGGTAACGATGTGCATGCCATTGCGGGCACCCTTCCGGGCATCGTCGACAAGAAGCTGCTGGTCGTGAGAGCGTACTTTGCTGCTCGCGCGGCGGCCAACAGACCGACGAAGCCGCATGAGTCGGCATTGCTGCGTGCCGCGGCCGATGGCGACGCCAAGCTGTACAGCGTCTTCGGCGGCCAGGGCAACATTGAGGAGTACTTTGACGAGCTCAGAGAAGTGTACAACACGTATTCCTCCTTTGTCGAAGACCTGATCACCTCGTCTGCTCAGCTCTTGCAGTCACTTTCTCGCGACCCCGAGGCCACCAAGCTCTACTCCAAGGGGATGGATATCTTGACCTGGCTCCGTGATCGGGATTCGCAGCCCGACACGGATTACTTGGTGTCTGCCCCGGTCAGTCTGCCCCTGATCGGGCTGGTGCAGCTCGCTCACTACATGGCCACCTGCAAAGCCATGGGTCTCGAACCGGGTCAGATCCTGGACAAGTTTAGCGGAACGACGGGTCATTCTCAGGGCATCGTGACTGCTGCGGTCATCGCAACAGCCACAACATGGGAGTCCTTTGAAGCTGCTGCCAAGGCGGCTCTGACGATGCTCTTCTGGATCGGAATGCGCAGCCAGCAGGCTTACCCTCGGACCTCATTTGCTCCCTCCATCCTCCAGGATTCGATCGAGCACGGAGAGGGTCACCCCACGCCCATGTTGTCCATTCGAGACCTCCCTCGCGCCGCAGTGCAGGAGCACATCGATGCCACCAACCAGCATTTGCCCAAGGACCGCCACATTGCCATCTCCCTGGTCAACAGCCCTCGTAACTTTGTCGTCACCGGCCCCCCCATTTCCCTGTACGGTTTGAACCTCCGTCTGCGTAAAGTGAAGGCGCCAACAGGCCTTGATCAGACCCGGGTCCCCTTCACTCAGCGCAAAGTCCGTTTTGTCAACCGCTTCCTGCCAATCACCGCGCCCTTCCACAGCGAGTATCTTACTTCGGCATTTGACTTGATCGCTAAAGACCTCGGAGACATCAAGATTCCGGGCAAGGCTCTGCGCATCCCAGTGTTCGACACCAACACTGGTGAGGATCTCCGTGCTCGTGGAGATGAGGACATCGTGCCAGCCTTGGTTCGGATGATCACCAACGAACCAGTCAACTGGGAGAAGGCAACCATCTTCGAGGGGGCGACTCATATTGTGGACTTTGGCCCTGGTGGCATCTCGGGTCTGGGTGTCCTCACGAACCGCAACAAGGACGGCACCGGTGTCCGCGTCATCTTGGGCGGCACCATGGATGGGACCAATTCCGAGGTGGGCTACAAGCCGGAGCTGTTCAACCGCGACGAAGAGCACGCCGTCAAGTATGCCGTGGACTGGGTTCGCAAATTCGGTCCCCGCTTGATCAAGACGTCTGTTGGTCAAACCTTCGTGGATACCAAGATGAGCCGACTGCTTGGTGTGCCGCCAATCATGGTCGCTGGCATGACCCCAACCACCGTCTCCTGGGATTTTGTCGCTGCAACCATGAACGCCGGGTACCAAATCGAGCTTGGTGGAGGCGGTCACTTCCACCCAGGCATGATGACTGATGCTCTGACGAAGCTCGAAAAGGCAATCCCTCCTGGCCGAGGTATCACCGTGAACTTGATCTACGTCAATCCTGCGGCCATGTCCTGGCAAATCCCTCTGATTCGCAAACTGCGTGCTGAGGGTCTCCCAATCGAGGGTCTTACTATCGGTGCTGGAGTGCCGTCCATCGAAGTTGCCAATGAGTACATCGAAACCCTCGGCATCAAGCACATTGGCTTCAAGCCAGGTTCCATGGATGCCATCCAGCAGGTGATCAATATCGCAAAGGCGAATCCGACCTTCCCCGTTGTCCTCCAATGGACCGGTGGACGCGGCGGTGGCCATCACTCGTTCGAGGACTTCCACCAACCTATTTTGCAGATGTACAGCCGTATCCGGAAATGCGATAACATCGTCCTCGTTGCTGGCAGCGGATTCGGTGGTGCAGAGGATACCTACCCGTACTTGACAGGTACTTGGTCGAGAAAGTTCGGTTATCCACCCATGCCCTTTGACGGATGCATGTTTGGTAGCCGCATGATGGTCTCAAAGGAAGCTCACACTTCTCCCGCTGCGAAACAGGCCATCGTCGCAGCTCCGGGTGTCGACGATAGCCAATGGGAAGACACCTACAAGGGACCCGCCGGAGGTGTGATTACCGTTCGATCTGAAATGGGTGAGCCGATTCACAAGCTGGCCACCAGGGGCGTTCTCTTCTGGGCGGAGTTGGACAAGACGATCTTCTCTCTCGACAAGGCTAAGCGGCTGGTGGAGCTCCAGAAGCAGCGAGATTATATCATCAAGCGCCTCAACGATGATTTCCAGAAGGTCTGGTTCGGTCGCAACTCGGCTGGTGAGACCGTCGACCTCGAGGACATGACGTACGCCGAAGTTGTCAATCGGTTGGTCGAGCTCATGTATATCAAGCACCAGTCCCGTTGGATCGACGTAACCCTAAGAAATCTCACTGGAGATTTCATCCGGCGCATGGAGGAACGTTTCACATCAGTGGAAGGCCAGCCTTCCCGCCTCCAGAGTTACTCACAGCTCGATGACCCGTACACTACGGTCAAGGAAATTCTCGATGCTTATCCGGAAGCTTCCAAGCAGTTGATCACTGCTCAGGATGTGCAGTTCTTCTTGCTCCTCTGCCAGCGGCCAGCCCAGAAACCCGTACCATTCATCCCTGCCCTCGACAACAACTTTGAATTCTGGTTCAAGAAGGATTCTCTTTGGCAATCTGAAGACCTTGACGCCGTTGTCGGTCAGGACGTCGGGAGAGTTTGCATCCTGCAGGGTCCCATGGCTGTCAAATACTCGACCAAAGTGGACGAGCCAGTGAAAGATATCCTCGACGGTATCCACAACTCTCATATCGAGTTCCTGATCCGTGATGTTTACGGAGGCGATGAGTCCAATGTCCCGGTTGTCGAATACTTTGGTGGTCGTCTCCTGGACCTCGAAGATGGTCACGATATCGATGGCCTCACCGTCTCGGAAGATGAGACCAAGATTTCCTACAGACTATCTTCGGCCCCCACCACCAATCTTCCAGACACAGAGCGTTGGCTCTACCTCCTCGCCGGCAAGACGTACTCGTGGCGCCGTGCGCTGTTCACTTCCGAAATCTTCCTTCAGGGTCAGCGTTTCCAGTCTAATCCAATGAGGCGGGTTGTTGCTCCCTCTCGTGGAATGTATGTGGAGATCTCCAACCCCAATGACTCCGCAAAGACTGTCGTTTCTGTGCGCGAACCTGCCCAGTCAGGAAAGCTGGTCGAGACCATTGATATTCGTCTGGCTACCGAGAATGAGATTGCTTTGACCCTGTATGAGGGCCGTACTGCGGAGAATGGGGTCGTTCCTCTCACTTTCCGATTCACTTACCACCCCGAGACCGGCTACGCTCCCATTCGCGAGGTCATGGAGGACCGCAATGACCGTATCAAGGAATTCTATTATCGGGTTTGGTTTGGTGAGAAGGATGTTCCATTTGACGTTCCAGCAACGACAGTCTTCGACGGGGGCCGTACCACTGTCACCAGCCAAGCTATTGCTGATTTTGTTCATGCTGTTGGCAACACCGGTGAGGCCTTTGTCGATCGCCCGAACAAGGTCATGTATGCGCCCATGGACTTTGCCATCGTTGTCGGCTGGAAAGCCATTACTAAGCCTATTTTCCCTCGCGTGATTGATGGAGATCTTCTCAAGCTGGTGCACTTGTCCAACAGCTTCCGAATGGTTCCTGGTGCGGAGCCCATCAAGGTTGGCGACGTTCTTGATACTACTGCTCAGATCAATGCCATCATCAACCAGGACTCTGGCAAGATGGTGGAGGTCTGTGGCACTATCAAGCGTGACGGCGAGCCGATCATGCAGGTTACCAGCCAGTTTTTGTACCGTGGCACATACAACGATTTCGAAAACACTTTCCAGCGCAAGGATGAAGTGCCCATGCAAGTGCACCTTGCAACCACTCAGGACGTTGCTGTCCTTCAGTCCAAGGAGTGGTTCCGACTTGATGAGCCTGGTGTCGAACTGCTTGGTCAGACTCTTACTTTCCGCTTGCAAAGCCTGGTCCGGTTCCAGAACAAGACCGTTTTCAGAAGTGTGCAGACTGTGGGACAGGTGCTCCTTGAGCTTCCAACCAAGGAAATCATTCAGGTTGCGTCAGTCGAGTACGAAGCTGGCCCATCGCGCGGAAATCCCGTCATTGATTACCTCGAGCGCCATGGATCCGCCATTGAACAGCCGGTCCACTTCGAGAATCCCATCCCTCTCAGCGGAAAGACTCCTCTCACCTTGAAGGCCCCTGCATCCAACGAAACTTATGCCCGTGTCTCTGGAGACTACAACCCCATCCACGTTTCCCGTGTGTTCTCCACCTATGCCAACCTGCCTGGCACCATCACTCACGGCATGTATACGAGTGCCGCCGTGCGCAGCTTGGTTGAAACCTGGGCTGCCGAGAACAACATTGGCCGCGTTCGCAGTTTCCATGCTTCCCTTGTCGGAATGGTTCTCCCCAACGATGATCTCGTCGTAAAGTTGCAGCATGTTGGTATGGTCGCAGGGCGGAAGATCATCAAGGTGGAGACCAGCAACCAGGCCACGGAAGAGAAGGTCCTGCTAGGCGAGGCTGAGGTTGAGCAACCTGTTACGGCTTACGTTTTCACCGGCCAAGGTTCGCAAGAGCAAGGCATGGGTATGGACCTTTACAACTCCAGCCCGGTAGCCAAGGAGGTGTGGGATCGCGCTGATCGCCACTTCATCGAGAACTATGGTTTCTCCATCATCGACATCGTGAAGAACAACCCGCGTGAACTAACCGTTCACTTTGGTGGCCCGCGAGGCAAGAAGATTAGGCAAAACTATATGTCGATGACCTTTGAAACTGTCAATGCTGATGGCACCGTCAAGTCCGAGAAGATCTTTAAAGAGATTGACGAGTCCACGACTTCGTACACCTACCGATCTCCGACTGGCCTCCTCTCTGCAACCCAGTTTACCCAGCCCGCTCTGACTCTCATGGAGAAGGCTAGCTTCGAGGATATGCGCGCCAAGGGTCTTGTTCAGCGTGACTCTACATTTGCTGGACACTCTCTTGGTGAGTACTCCGCGCTTGCGGCGCTCGCAGAGGTCATGCCGATTGAGAGCTTGGTATCTGTCGTGTTCTACCGTGGTCTCACCATGCAGGTTGCTGTGGAGCGTGACGAGCAAGGTCGTTCAAACTACGGCATGTGTGCTGTGAACCCGAGCCGAGTTTCCAAGACATTTACGGAGCAGGCGCTGCAGTACGTTGTCGAGAATATCTCCGAAGAGACCAACTGGCTCTTGGAGATTGTCAACTACAACGTTGCTAACATGCAATACGTCGCTGCTGGTGATGTAAGTTGACAATTCCCCTTTCGTCAATTATGATTTTGATAACTTTACTAATAATAATTATCTCTAGCTCCGCGCGCTTGATACCCTCACCAATGTGCTCAACGTTATCAAATCCCAGAAGATCGACATCCAATCGCTCATTCAAAAGATGTCCCTTGATGACGTCAAGGCCCACCTTGTCGAGATCATCCGTGAATGCGTCAAGATCACCGAAGCCAAGCCCAAGCCACTCACCCTTGAGCGTGGCTTTGCGACAATCCCGCTGAAGGGCATCGATGTCCCCTTCCACAGCACATTCCTGCGCTCCGGCGTCAAGCCGTTCCGCAGCTTCTTGCTCAAGAAGATCAACAAGACCACCATCGACCCCAGCAAGCTGATTGGCAAGTACATCCCGAACGTGACGGCGCGGCCGTTCGAGATCACCAAGGAGTACTTTGAGGAGGTTTACAGACTCACGAACTCGCCAAGAATTGGCCACGTGCTAGCCAACTGGGACAAGTATCAGCAAGATGAGAAGGAGGCGACCACTGCCTCGTCGTAAAACCCTGTTCCTTGAGTACGCGGGCTTATGTCTTATGAATTCCTTTGTAGCTATTGTTAGAGAGATTCGATTTGGTACTCTGCTGTCGGATGGCTGGAGTTGTGTGTTTTTTTTTTCCCTGTGTTGAGGCCGTCTCTGATTTTTATATCCTATCTCGCTTTCCACATTCCGAGTCCTTTGTGCCTATGCGTGTGTGGTGATTTCGTTCTGGATGATGCTTTTTTCCCCAAAAATTGTTTCGAATGGCTCGTGTTTCTTGCTCCACGCTAGATCCTAGAACTGTATATCTCCTTTTTTAATGCTACAGTAATTATCGTCTCGATTGAGAGAAATCATGGCGTTCATTTGGTCCTTTTTGTAAATTGGTTATTTGACATAGTAGCTGAAGGCCTAAGATGCTATTTGACGGGACGGGGATATAAACTTCAATAACAGAATGCGAGATGGGCGACTAGGACACGATTAATCTCGGACCTCAAAGAAACCGCAACACAATGCCAACTTTTTTTCTCCTTTTATTTTTTTGCAGAAGATAAGGCAATATCAACTCGTAGCAAAATAATCTGGGACCCAACAAGGCAGGGTGGGAGGTGAAGTTATTCAAACAAAAGCAAAATTACAAAGCCAACCACGATCTGGTATAGTCACAAGGGAAATATTGAGACATTGTCGGATGACACGACAGACAAGAAATGGGCATTTCAAAGACATTTGCAGATACTGTAAGTAGGACAAACCTCTCTCCATCGATACCGTCTGCACACACACCAGCAACAAGTATCAGACCCTTATAGAACATTGGTCAGTAAGCCATCACAACGTTGTCTATCGTTGATCGAAGCCAGCTTATCAAACCCCAATTGCCAGGAAAAGTTCATATTCATATTGCCCCCCAACCCTACGTGATCTTACTCCTTCTTCAAAACCGCGGGCCTCAGCAACTTATCCTCTTTGGAAAACACTCCCACGTCCTTCACGATGGACACAAACCGCTGTAGGTCCCCGCCCATGCGGTCGCGGAACAGCTTGATGAGCTCGCTGCTTGCAATGCCCGTGGGTGGGATCGCGGCGTGAATCTCGGCTGCTGTCGGAAATGGAAGTGTAGAACCCTGTGACGCAGGAGGTGAACCACGCGGAGTGGAAGGACGAGCGCGGCCTGAGTGGAGGGAAAGAACAGTTAGCGAGGAAATGGAATAATAAAATGGTGCGGAAAGGAACTTACCACGACCAGCAGTAGCAGCACCACCAGCAGCAGCATCAGGACTGCTCGCCCGGCTTCCACTAGGCGGCGCGCCAGAAACGGGACTTCCTGCACGTGAGCCAGTCGGCGAACCCTTCATATTCAACTTCAGTTTCTTGGGCACGGCAGCGCCCGCACCCGAATCACTCATTTCGGCACCAGAACCGGCCCGTTCGCCGTCACTAGCGGATCCAGCGCCGTTCCTCGCGCGCTTCTTGGCCGGTTTAGAGGCTTCTGCGCGAGGCCCAGGCCCACCAGGTGCAGGAGACATGGGCCGTGGGGTTGGTTGGGATGGCACAGTTGCACTATGCTTGTTCTTTGGTTTCTTGCGGGACGTATCCGTGCCGCTGGCGTCGGATAGATTCGGAGATCCTGGTCGTTTCCGTGCAGCTGCGGGGGCTTTCTTGAGGGGATCCGTATGCTTGGGGCGATCAGAAGGAGTGGCAGTGCCTCTTGACGAAGCTCCCGACTCTTTGTGCTTGTCTTTCGATTTGGCTTCTTCATCGGCTCTACGTTGTTCTTCTGTCTCGCTGAAATCGGAGCTCTGCGCAGAGTTCTGTTAGGCAATCAATGCTACCGTAATAACCAGGGAGGGCGGGGGAGGCCAATAAACACACCTCTTCAGAAGACCAAGGATCGTCGTCAGAGTCTGAACTGTAGTCGTAATTCTTCTCTCGTCTCTGTAGAGCTCTGCGTACTCGTTTACCGTAGTTCTTCAAAGCCTCCTTTTCCATTCTTTCGCGCCGTTCTTCCTCCTCATAATCTCTTTCATCTCTTAGGTCGAATACGTTCGCCTTTAACTGATCTCTTCTAATCCTTTTCTCTGCCAGCTGGGCTTCTTCGTCTTCCTCAAGTCCAACGTGCTCTTCATCGTCGGCAAATCTGTCTTCTTCGTAATCCAATTCATCACCTTCGATGTTTCCGCCTGCGATAGTGGCTACCCTTCCAGTGAAAAGTCTGCGTTGCTGGGCATACTGGGCCAGCTCTCTCTCTTGGGCCTTGGCTTCTTCTTTGTCCGTAACCCATCGAGGATCTTTGGCCCTTCTTGCCATGACTTTCTCTGCCTCTTCGATGGTGAGTGTCCGGAACGGGTTCTTGGCAGTGAACTTGTACCACTTGTCCAGCGGAACCATCCTCATCTTGCCGGTCTCTTCCAGCACGAACATGGCATAAGTCCCTGACATGGCTGCTTCGTAACTGCCAACCCATATATTTTTGTTGTCAAAATCCTCCAGATGCCATGGAAGGGCCTCTTCATATCTTATGCGCGCTCTTGAGATCTCCTCTGGCGTCATCTCTGCCTTGAAAACCTGTTGTGTCTTTTGTTTTATAGTGTTTGTCCGCTTCTGACCGCCAGAAGAAACAGATGGTGCAATCTGCGCCAGATTTTCCTCGCGCTCTTTGGCTCTGGCAAGCTTCTTCGCCTCGAGTTCTTCCCGCTCAGCTTCTGTTAACATCGAGGCTCGTCCTGGACGCTGCCCGTTTTCCTCCTTTACAGCCGTCTGCACATTAAACGCTGCTCTCGGATCTCGTCGTTGCAATCGCAGTGGGCGCGTAAACTGTGTCTCATCTCGGGGATCGATGCTTTTCTTGGAGGCAAACTTCGCTACATGAAACTTCAGCCCTTCCCTCCATGCGCGTTTCGTCGTCACCAGAGGATAGTCAACATAGGTGTCGGAGAGCAGAGGCCCGCTGAACCCGTTTACAGTCGGGTCATTCGCATCAGGGATGACGTTGGTCTGTGCCCGCGGTGCTGACTGAGCCCTGGGCAAAGGTTGCGGAGGCGGAGGCGGAAGCGGCTTTCCATTCAGGGATGATGTAGCAGACTGGGAAGGAGGAGGAATCGGCTTCTTCTTTGGCCTGACGAGGGGATCAGCCGGCTTGGGGCGACGTCTTCTTATGGCAGGGCCATTTGGGGCTCCGGGAGGTGTGCGGCCAACGGGAGGGTTGGGTGGAGTCGCGCTCATCGCGTCCAACAGCCGAGCCAAAGCTGTTCAAAGCCCAAAATAAACTGCAACTGCCAAACATTAAAAAGCACACGCGTACCCCCGCCCGCTGTCCAATGGCCCTTTGAACTGAAGGCTATCTGAAAGCCTGTCGATTCGTGATAAAGCAGGGAAGAACGTTGATGGAGAGAGCGTAGGAGTAGGCTAGTATGTGCCAATCGAATCACCGGGCTAAATCGCCAGCAAATGGGCAACGGAAGTAGTGCCCAGGAGA
This sequence comes from Malbranchea cinnamomea, assembly GCA_900128795.2. Taxonomy (NCBI): domain Eukaryota; kingdom Fungi; phylum Ascomycota; class Eurotiomycetes; order Onygenales; family Malbrancheaceae; genus Malbranchea; species Malbranchea cinnamomea. The sequence goes on along the minus strand of FQSS02000563.1, from coordinate 96,360 downwards.
AAGAAGGCAGTATTGTCTCCAGAGTGTCATGCGCTCCCAAGTCAAGACTCAAGTTCCGAGCGAGTGATCCAGGAAGTCAAATGGAGCGGACCTCCATCGGTTGCCCGAAACCACAACGCGCAGTGGCTAATGAGAGGCAAAGGCCTGCTCGACATCATTCCCGTTGTGGTTTAGCTCTGGTATTTGCTGACTCAGCTGAGCCCCTCTTCACGTGATATCGAGGCTCATCTCTCTCCATCGACACTCCTGATGAAGTCGAGAGTGTATGAACAGTGAAAAAGGTGTTGTTTGGCATTGAAAAGAAAAAAAGAAAAATAAAAGGACACATTTTGAAGGAACACACGCAGTATGGGTTATTCCCTCTTCAAATCATGTACTTTCATCCTGCTGGCAGAACACATTCTCTGTTCTCCTGGACCCTTCTGGATGGAAGTTTCCTCTGTTGTCAACAACTACACTCTTACTCCTGCTAGACTACAGTGTACTTCGACTCACTACTACTTTTCAGGGTGTCCCAGTTTCGGTTCTCTCACACAATTTTGTCTTGATAATACAAAAGCCAGGACGCCTGACTTTTGACTCTCCGCTCACTTATCATTAGAACTGCTTGTCTCTGTGAAAGGATCGCATCCTTTGGCTGCCTCAGTCCTCCAGAGGTCTTCCCCCCGCGCCCCCCCAACCTTGTCTGAGACCATCATCCTCAATTGACCACTTCTGGACATATAGCCACACCTGCTCTCCCTTGTTGTTTGTCATTCTGGATTTCTCAATTCCTCTCACGACTTTTTCCTGTCTAGCATGGATGAGCAGCAAGACCCTGTTCGTCGTGCCAGTGGCCACAGTGCTGAATGGGCGGGTTGCGGCACGATTGCTGAGGTGACCAAGGAGTCTATTGAGAATTTTAATAGCCTTCCTCCGGAAACACATGAACGCCTCCGCCAGGCTACCACACGACTGATTGCTGAGAAGTCGTTTGTCCAAAGACACTTGAACGGGAAGTCGCCCTATAAATTGTCTGTGGATACGTCCAGCTTGTCTGCAGCGGAAAAGTTCGAGGTGGCACGACACCTGGTCGACTTTCCACCCAATGAACAGCCTCAGAAAGTTTCTGAAGAGCCATATGTGGATTTTGTTGATCATCTTGTCTCGCTCGTCCCGCAGTTGGTAGCCAAACCCGAACAGATCGCAGAGATCGACCGAACCTCAACCACTCTCATGGAGATTGCAAATGGTGCAATGAGGACATACTTGGGGAGAATTGGGCTTCCTACCGACCCCATGCCGGTCACGGTTGTTTCTTGCGGTAGCTACTTTTCGGGTTCGGCGATGGTCGACTCACACGTCGATCTCTTGGTGAAACCTACCCTGAAACGAAGGTTCCCGTTCACGATTCTTTGCCATTACTTTCCTCGTCTGCTCGCCAAACACTTCGTTGAACAGGGATTCTGTGCAACTTTGGCGCCATCTCCTCACGATGCTTTCAGCATAATCGTCAAGGTATGCGAAAAGAGCGACCCAGCCCTTTTGCAAACCCTGCGGCGTCAGTATGTCACAGAAGAAGATTTCCCTTCATCTGTGTACTTTTCAGAGTCTCGTGGAAAGCAGTATAACTTTTACTTCTCAGCAGATAACTCGATATTCACGGCCTCAGATCTGATGGCATGTTACTACGCCTGTGACCCTCGAGTGGGTGAGATGGCTTGCATTATCAAGAAGTGGGCGAAGATGCGGAGAATTCATGGCCTGGAGAACGGTTTTCTCTCAAGTTATGGGTACGAACTCATGCTTCTCCATTTCTTGCTGCATGTGGATGACGTCCCTGTGGTTCCGAACCTGCAATACACCGACCTTGGCGTCAGGAATTCCAAATACGTCTGTAAAAGAACTATCTCTTATTGGGACAATCGTGATGAAATCCGAATCAAGGCGCAGACGCAGGTCCCAAAGAACCGCAGGTCAACGAATTCTCTTTTACGGGGGTTTTTCGCCTTCTACTCTGGCCAGCGCTTGCACGGTGATTTCGCCGCAATTCGTCCTTTCAACTGGAAGTACGACGTTGTTACCATTGGCGACAAACCACGCGTATCCAAAGAGGAAAAAGGCTGGCCGAGGTTTTTTATGCGCAAAGTCCAGAGGTGGTGTTACCTCGCAATCGAGGATCCTTGTAACGTGGACCACAATGTTGCAGAGTTCGTTTCCCCGATGTCGATGAAGATAATGAAGGAAGAGTTTGCAAGAGCACACACAATGTTGTGCAAGATCAAGTTTGTGCCGGGAACCGGGTTCCAATGGCGCACCGAGAATGGTACAATTGGGGGTGACTTCTTTGATTCCCGTAACCCTTCGGCATCTGAATTGGAGTTTTATGAAAATCCCCCTGCCAGACCTCTCAACCACCTGCGCACGATTAGTAATGAATTAAAGGAGGACAAATATAACCAAAATTGGTTTTCTGCACGTTTCAATCCGCGCAATATGGGTAATCGTGACTCCCCAGTCCCTGGAAATCGCCAACCTTGGCATGAAAAGAACAATTATACATCGATCGCAGGAGACTCACCTAATAAGAATCAGCCCTCAAAACTCATCGATGGAAAGATAGTCTATGATGGTCCTCAGTTTAACCCTCCACCTTCAATGTCTTCCTTCGAAGACAACTCTTCGATGATCAACGAGCCGGCGTCTGAGCGCCAGAGTGTTTCCAGTCTGCGCGAAGTTGACGGGAACCTGAGTTACTCGTCGCCGATGACATCGAGACATCGCGCTGTATCCGTTGAAGACCTGGTAGATATCCCGCAAGCGCCATTTAAACTGGACCCAATGCAACTTCGCGATCTTGCCAAGATCGCTGCCGGTGGGAGCGGGTGCGAGCGGTCTGGTAAGAGTGGCGTGCATAAAACCTGACCCATCTTATGGTCAGAAAGCCTTGGTTTTACCTAGTACATACTTTGGAGAGAATCCTGCAGTCATTTTCATCTCTGTTTCTAAGTAATGCAGTAGTAACTAAGTTAATTACCTAAACTTTTATATATTCTAGTCCATGACAATTTCAGCAGCTGGAAAAGGTGGATTCGACTTTAGCGATAAGACTTCTTTCGCAAATCAATGGATGGCTTCTTTGACTTCAATGGCATCCTGCACTTCTCCCAGACTTGATATCTGGCTTACAACAAAGAGTTGGTCTTAATTCCCCTTCAACTTCCCTCCATAAACTCTCAGTATAGCAGAGAGAGATATGAGTGTGGATCCCGTATCTGAAGCGACCATGTACACAGACCCACTCCTAACCGTCATATCATACCCATACTTGAGAATCACTAGGAACTATAGACATTCGAGCTTGATTCAGGATTGAATGGGCGTTTCGCTGTGTCGAACCTGTCATGCTGAATTCAATATTCGAATGATCCAGGGCCCATTTAATCAATGGACCGAGGGTCATCTTATCGACATCGAGATTGAGGGCCAGTCCCGACGAAGAGCCGGGCAGAACAACTCGGGCGTACTTGTCCCACTCCGCTGCGGCGCAGGACCGAAGCTACCAGCAGTTAGAAAAGAAGGATAAGAGGACAGAAGCCGGGGGCGCTTTATAACTGTGGATTTTTTTTTTCTTCTCGTCACAGTTCCGTGGGTCACCAATCGTAAGAAATAGGGGTGCGGCATGCCAGCCATACTCTAAGAAGCTGGGCGTGCAAGTGCCCTCTCCGCGAAAGATATTTTGCAGGAACTTGCGAAGACCTCAAGACCCGTAAATCGAACAGAGAGAGAAATATTGGTGCCGAAGCTACCGGTGAGCCCAGGTTCGCCTGCTTTAAGAACCCCCCC
>FQSS02000563.1:47877-80060 GCA_900128795.2 Malbranchea cinnamomea | reverse complement strand
TTTCTTTCTACAGAGTTTCCGTCCTGTGATCCACAGCAACTCCCGCAACCCGGCAACAGTTTGGACCACGGAGGCAAAGCAATTGTTTGCTGGATAGACACTCAAACATGCCGTCCGTCAGCAAATCCACAAAGTCGTCGGAGTCTCTCCACCATCGTCATCGACGCCATCGACGGACGGTGACAGAGGATGATGTAAAAACTCAGCATGGCCATCATGCGAGGACAACAGAGAGCAAGTCATCAGGAGGTGCGAGTGGGGTGACGAAGAGACATGACAGAAAGGAGACCAAGTCCGCGTCTAGGCGGAGTACCAGTGACGTAGGAAGGTAAGGAACTCACGGTTTGGATCCCTGATTATCAAACAATGCTGACAGTGACTTCAGACCAAAGAGCACGTCGGACATGTCGTCTTCAAAGACAAAGTCCGCTAGCGCCCAAAGGCCCTCTACAAGTCGTCGGTCAGATACGCCCAAAGCGGATGGACGGACAAAGCCCACAGCCGATACTTCCAAAACAAGCAAAAAGAGCTCTGGGCTCATGTACGCGCTATTCGGGGCACCTAATCCTACCACCGAGAAAAAGTGCGTGTTTGATGTGGCTACATATGTTGAGAATGGCATCACTGACATGGGAGTAGGGTCACATGTCTAACGTGCTTTTCTGACGACATCCCGATAAGCAGATCTGCCAAGCTGGCATGCTCGCATCGCATGTGCCACGCATGTCTGAAGCGTATATTTGTCATGTCTGTTTCGGATCCCCAGCATATGCCTCCCCGCTGCTGCACATCAGATCATATACCCCTGAAGCACGTGGAGAAATTGTTCGATGACAAGTTCAAAAAACTGTGGAACAAGAAATATCAAGAATATATGACGAGCAACAGGATATATTGTCCCGCCAAGGGTTGTGGAGAATGGATAAAACCAAGTCATATATACTTGGACACTAGCTCAGGTGCCACAGGCGGGAGACGGTACGGCAAATGTAGCCGTTGCAAGACGAAGGTATGCGTGATATGCAATGGCAAATGGCACCGTTCAAGGGATTGCCCAAAGGACGAGCACACCTTGCGCCTCATGGAGACGGCCAAAGAAAAAGGCTGGCAGAGATGCTACAACTGCTCTGCGATGGTGGAATTGAAAGAAGGGTGCAACCATATGACTTGCCGTTGCACCGCGCAGTTCTGTATGATTTGCGGCGCCAAGTGGAAGTCTTGCGAGTGTCCGTGGTTCAATTACTCTACTGATGGTGACCTGCTGCAGCAGCTGAATATTCCACAAGCACGGATAAATGAGCTCAGACGACAGGCAGAAGCCGAGGCACAGCGGGCGCGAGAGAGGATTGACGAAGAAATTGCACGAAGATTGCAACTCGGGCTCAGCCTTCGCGATAACGACGATGATGACAGGAATAATGATTCTAGTAACGCCTTTAACGACTTTTTGACGAACCAAATGCATCCGTATATGATTGACGACTTTGTTCCTCTCGAAGAACTTCAAGCTGATTCACTTTCACCCCAATCACTTCTCCGCCCACGACAGACCAGACCAGACTCTCCGATTCAAGAGAACGCGGTTCCGGAAGATGAGCCTGTCCACTCTGCGGACCCTGAGTCTGTCCCTCCATTGCCCAAGTCCGAACGCAAGAGTACCACTACTACCTTAGCCCAGCAGCATACGTCGATTTTCGGCCCCATTTGGGACGGATCTGCGTCGCGCCGCCGTCGGCATCGGGACACTGGCAGAGCTGAGGTCTCGTCGCGTTCGACCAGAGTGAGATAAGTGGGAGGAAGGGGGGTCGCCAAGAGTGGCAGGTGATGCGTATCACCCGGTCCGCCTTCTGCTGCGCGATATAATGAAACCGGTATATATATGGATGGGGGTTGTTTTGTTTTCGTTTGATGAAGAGTGGTTGTTCAGAATCGTACCCCCATCTCAACTTCATACTTGTTTTTATATACCCTGCAGAAACTTGCTTCTGTTCTTCTCTACTTTGCTTATTACCTACGGATCTTTTCTCTTGACTCCTTTTTTTTTCCCTGCCAACTCTCTGTTCTTTTCACCACAGCAGTGAATCCTTTGAAAGTAAGGATTATAACATATCACGATGACCAAGTTTGATGAGACCATGACCTGATGCCGCCAATCATGACAGTCATGACTGATTTTCATTTACATACGCACAGACAATGTCACATAGAATGAAGAAGTGGTCTACTTCACAATGATCAAAATTTTACCCAAGTTCATCGGCTGAACCGTGATTGTAGACAACAACAGATGGGTATATCATAACTACATACATGACAGGTCTGAGTCGCCTATGATTGTAGTCTAAGAAAGTCATCAGATGGTGTCAGAGAAATCAACCACTGAAAAGGTGAGCGTAGCGTGAGACAATCAACAAACAACAGATTTGGAGAAACTGTTCTCGACTGAAAAAAAAAAAAAAATGGGCCGAAATGCGATTGTCGGTGCATCTAATTGCACTGCTGCGAGAATGTCGGGCTTCTCCAAGGCCGACCATTCACCGACATCTAAACAGAACTCGATGCACCATCCATTTATTATCCGATTCTTGGGGTCGACGAGCTGTCAGCTGGGTCTAACGTAGAATCTCCCGCACCAGACTGTGCTTCCACCTTAGGAAAAGGACTGTTTGTCCACGGGCCGCCGAGAGCATTGGTGGAAGCTGTAGTCGTGTCTACTTTGAACTGCAAACCAAGACCACGGGTCTCAGCCCTCCGATCAGAACTATCAAAGGGTATGCCGTCATCCTCGTCATCGTCTTCTTCCTCGAAATATCGATCCGTCCATCGCGCAGAGTCCTGCATGGATGATGCCCGACTCATACTGCTTGTGGGTCGGTGAAGGTCCTCGCCATTACCGTTGCCGTGTGCGCTGCCGAGGTTGGGGGAACTCAATGAGAGACGGGAGATGGAGACGGGAGAAAAGGTCATCTCAGGAACTGTGTCTTTGTTTTCGTCACAAGGATCAGAGCGTGGAGAGGTTGGAGGAGCGGCATCATTGGAAGCAGGAGCCTGAGCGTTGTCGGACTGAGACTCGTCTCTCCTTCTGTCTTTTATACCCGGTCTGTCTTCTTGCCCAAGTACCTCATTACCGCACGCTGCTGCGGCGGGATCCACAGGAGCGGCTCTCTCAGTCCCTTCCTCCACCGCATCGGGAGTCTGAGCAACAGCCGTATAGGCAAAATGAGTGTCGACCAGGTGTTTAACGACGGGCCACCCATACGCGTTGGCAAACTTGCGACGAACGATGATATTGTTATGCGCGTCTGGCTCAAGGCTCACCAGAACTTTGCGCCAAGATAGGTCACGGTGATACGCCCTGGCAATCTTTTCTTCGACCTTCATTCCACTGCTCATCGACCGGGGCTTTCCTGAGTTACCAGTCGTCAAAGTGTCTGTGGATCCGGGATTGCTGTTTGGGGTTGAAAACAATGTTCGTTGTCTACCAGGAGGCGGCGGTGGAATGTCACCAGGGTGGTAAACACGGTCGTGGAAGATGGTTCTCGGGCGTGTAGAAGGGTCGAGGATATACTCAAGAGGCGGCAGGGGAGGGTTAAGGAGGTCGCCAGCAGACTCAAAAATCGTCGTCTTGGGAGGTGCATTGAGGCCTTCTTCCTCGTAGAGAGAGTCCCCACGCGTGCGGCCGGACGGAGTAGGAGAAGACTGGGACCCATCAGCCTGGGATTCAGACACATCTTCGCCAGATAATGTCTGGCTTCTTCTGATTATTTTTGTGGACTTGCTGTCTTTGGGTTTTGCTTGTGGCTTAAAGAGAGAGAACAAGCCATTAAGGGGGCTAGACGTCATTGGGGTCGACGGAGAGGAGCCAGGAGGAGAAGGAGATTTTGGCGTCACCAGATTTTCTGTGTTGCTGGATATTCGAAGGTACTGTGTCCAGGAGGGCATCAACGAGGATGAACTCTCCGTTGGACTCCTTATGCCTGAGGGTTGGGGCACTTCCCTGCCGGATTCCGCCCTGGTGTCGACCTTGGCCGAGTCGACCGCACTCCGGGGTGAGCGTGAATTTGCACCCGTGAGCTCCGCCCAGGTCCATTCGGCCATAGTGCCAACGAGTCCGTTCTCCCGACGAGCTTTTTCGACACGATCGAGACCTCGCCAGTCAAGAAACAAGAGGCAGGACGTGCGCAAAGGGACAATTCCATCGTTGACGACATTTGAATATACTGTGCGATTTCTGAACTTCTTCAGCACTTGATGGGCTGGGCCAGTAGGAAGGACTCGCAAAAGTGGCTTCGATCTAGGATCTGAATCGCCTTGGGTCTTCTTCTGGTTCTCATTCCCAAGACCACCAATCATTGCACCCCATCCACTTCGTACTTTCGCCGGCGCACTCCATGTCAACCCAAGGTCTTGACCAGTGCGGCCGACAAGGCCAAAGTCCAAGGCGAATTTCACGTACAATGGATTCTCATTACTCAATCCAAGAAATGGCGTTGCTAGGGCGATGAAATTCACCGGTTTGATGAGGTCAAAAAACTCTGGCGAATGTTTCTGGATGTAAGCAATAGCATAAGTCTGCACCAGGCCACCTAAGGAATGGCCGATGAAACTGATGCTAGTAATTTTATAGGCATAATTTGTATGTTTTGGCTCCTGGCGGTGGATCGTGCTGCCGTGGTGAGACGCATGGGCCGTCGAAGCACCTTTTCCAAAACCAAATGCTTCCGACAAGGTTCTGGCGCGTGGTTTCTTGATAGGGAGGTACGGCTGGTCAGGGTAGGTGACCAAGAGAACATATTTCGCGAGCCGCTTGCCCAGGTATTGGATTCCTCTTTCTGTCCGTACCACATTGCCCGGGAAGCCTCGAACAATGACCATCTCGTCATCATCTTCGGACTCATCGCTGTCCTCTGAACCTTGCTTGGAGGGACGGCCATCCGTCTGAGTCGCATGATTCTTCTTCACCCGCTGATCCCTGGCCTGTTTCGCATCCTCACGAGCCTTCTTTGCCGCAGCATCTATGGTTTCCTTCAGATAGAGCATATCTGCTCCCAGGTTGCTGTGCAGGCCATGTGTCAAGACCACAAAATGGACTTTTTTGCGCTTCTTTGGACGAGACTCCCCTTCTCCAGTAGAAGTTGTTGCATCCATCGAACAAGCGCCCTGTTGGGGTTCGGAGTTCTTGCCACTGGCAGAGGCCGAGTGCTGCTCTTCAAGCGCGCGAATGCCATCTTTTTCGTCCCATGAAGGAAACCGCGGAGAGTTCCACAGACTCGAGGTGTCATCAACCCGCAACTGAATCGAGTCCGAGTAAACGCCAGGCACTTGTGTCGATGAGTTCTTGTGACCGTGCTCCTTGATGCGCTTGGAATGCTCTTCAAGTTTTCCTGGAGGAGGAAAATCCGCAAGACCGGAAGCGCCCAATTCTGTTGACTTCTCGTCGCGGCCAACCAGTACTTCAAAATGCACAGCGGCAGAAGTTGAGAATATAATCTGCGAAGAGATCTCGATTATCCAGCTTACGCTCGGTTGTGGAGGTTCCTTGGTCGAGGGATGACGGAGAGAAGCCCACGAAGCATCTCGCACTCGCTCTGGCACTGGTATCACCGCATCCCAGGCACCCCCAGCCTTCAGGTTCGGTTCAAATTGTGGAGCACCCTCTACCTCGGGATTCTGAGACTTGCGATTCGGGTCGAACCAAGAAGGATAGCAGGAAACATGGATGGTATAGGGTCCACGGAGGTAAGCTGCGCGCAGCGGAATCGCGGAGGTATTCTTTATTTTGACATAGAGCTCTGAGGGGGGAGGGAGGATTCGATCCGCAGACGGAGTATAGGTGAGTGTATATCTATCGCATAGTCCCAAGTACAAACAAACGGAGGAAGGGTTAGCTGGCGGACCACGGCATGTAGCATAAAGTCCGGATGGAAAAGGAAGATCTCACCGAACGACCTCTCCGACATGGACACTGCCAACCTGGTGTATCAGGAGCATCTCCACAGCTCTTCTGTGCTCTGCGGGCACAACGGTCCAGCCGCGGAGCGAGCGGAAGACAGGGTGGTGCTGGCGAGCGAGCGAGAGTCCCTTGTCCGGAGTCTGAGAGAGGCGGTAGGTTCTCGGGGTAACGAGCATCGATTCTTCGTCGGGATCATCGACGTGCAGGCATTTTCAGGCGCAGGACACATTGTCTGCTCTGTCGGTTCTGGGGCCGTGGAGAGCAGAGAAGCAGTCGTTGACGGGGCGGACCTTGGATGAGGTTCTCGTCCTCCTCGGTCCTGGGAAGTTCCACCACTGTACTAACCGCAAAGAATATGCTAGGGCAGCTTGACGGCGTTGGTCCCACCATGTGACGCAAACTGCTCCCAGCTGAACGAGATGCACAGAAAATCGAAAACAACGCAGCTTCATTGTTCTTTTTTCATCGCTAACAAAGATACTGACAAGTTTAGACAGTGTGTTGACACACTTTTCTTACACTGGCAGAACTACATATGTACATACTCCAAGTAGTATTCATCAATTCAACATTATGAGGCATCGCAAACTGTCAAACTGCTTACAGGTCATGGACGCAGGGGAACCGGCAAAATCTCATCCTAACCACCTTCTTCTTCTTCTTCTTCCTCCTCCTCCTCCTGACTTTTAAAGTCAAGCACAGGCTCCATATCCCTTAAAAAGATCTCCGCTGTCTTGGGCCCCACTCCCTTGAACTCCTGCAACCGTCTCGCCACCTCATCAACCGTCTTACACTGATCCAAGAGCACCCCCAGCCGTCCCTCATAGTCCTCCCTCAGCGCGCCCGACACGTCCAACAATTTGTCTGCCGTGGAGAAGTCGTACCGCACATAATGCGCGCGGTCCAGGATTTCCACCAACCTGTCCCACCCTGCGTTGAGGATCGCTGACGGAGAAGCAATGTGCTCGTGCTCGACGAGCTCAACAAATGCTCGACGAGCTACCTCCTGCTGCACGGGTTTTCCGAAGAGCAGACAGGCGAGAAACCATTTGAAGTATTCAGACTCCTCGTGCGTGGACAGATCGATGTGCAAGTCTTGGGCGTAAATTCTCTTCTTTGCCGGTGGCATTGCGGGAGGTCAGCTCTGTCTTGTCCAAGTCAATGCAGAGGACGTTGGCTGTCAAGGGAATCTCTCATGGCCTCAACGAGCCCTCTTCCGCTAAAGATCAAGTCAATAGCTTTTGAGTCTTTCCAGATAAACGTGAGAGCAGGGTACAGGTGGGCAAAGTCGGCTCTGTGTCAGCAAGGTTGCCGCCGACGACGTCATAAGCATGATTACTGTATACACACCATCTTTCCAGGAGTACCGATGAGGTACTATCCTGTACCCTTGCGCGACATCGGAAGAGAGGCCATACCCAGCGGTTTAGGGTAAAGTCGGAGATCCCTCTTCGCAATTAAATAGACACCTGGACGCATTCATCGAGCTCACCATTTGCAACATGTCTTTTAAGCGACCGAGAGTCGTTGGGCTGGATTAAACTGAGAACTAGCTGTTGCGCAGCGGTTATAGACATAGTATATATATATAAGGGAGCAAGGAGTCTAAAAGCCACTACTACCAATGTAACGAGGGAATTGCCTAATTGAGCAATGAACGCTTATAAGAGGTATTGAACTAACGAGTGGACTAGGTCTCAACATAGTATATCTAGGGAAGAGTAAGCGTTGAGATCCTGATCCAAAAGAACTCTGAATTTATACGGTGTGCCATGTGGTTTTTGAGTGCGAACCCGAGGTTGATTGATTAGTTAGTCTCACCTCCTTAGCCGACTGTGAATATAGCAACCAACCATCCCATCTAACAGAAAAAGGGTACTGGAGAAAAAAATAGAGCTAAGCCCTCATGACAAACTCATGACTTTAAACCTGCAGAAAGAGAGTCGGCTCTATTGACCCCTACGACTCGCTCCCACCTCCCGTAAGATGAGATTCCCTCAGACTGCAACCAGTGAGACGAGGTGCCGGTCATCTTTCGCAACTTCGAGCCACCCTCGTTCGGGCACAGCAACAATCTTCCCATCGACACAGATGCGGCGCCACCTCTCATCCTCCTCCTTGAATTCAATCCGCACTTTCTCGACTGCCCGATATTCCACCTCTGGTTGCTCCACATGCTTACCCCCCTGATACGCCAGCCCCATGAGCTCCATCGCCCTCTCAGACGTCACGGGCCCGAAATGGACAATGCGCAACTGTCCATCTAGCGGTCTTGAGGCAGGGGATATGGTGAAGCCACCTTCCAGCTGCGACACGAGCGTCGTCAGGACGTACATGTGCTCCCTACGCTCAATGTCCACCGTCTCTAGCTCATTACTCGTGCTGTCATTCTTGACGACTGTCAGGCTCACTTTGCCTTGATATCGATGTGTCTGACTCCCGTCAGATGGCCAAAGCAGTTCCTTGGCAGCCATCTTGAATCGATCAACGCCAAACTTCCTGTACTCGGCGGTGTCGCTGTCTGCGACAAGTGAGGCGTGCATCCCCCAACTGACCACCACGGCGCCATAGACATGTCCCACACCCTCGTTGCCGTGTCTCTGGTCGACAGGCTGTCTTCGTCGCCCTTCATCCATCACGTGGACTGCCCCCGGAGACAGGGTCACTCGGAACGTAGGCAAGATCCGTGGTGTCCCATGGACCAAGGCGGACAATCCCAGCGTAGAATCAGGACTTGAGCTCGCAGAGTTGGCGGTTGCATTACCCGTGCCCATCGGTATGACACAGAGAGTGGGCGGGACGAATGCGGGACTCCTTTCTTTCTCATCCAATGCGTCTGCAAACGCTTTGATGACCTCTATGACTCCTCCATCCCCAGAGAGTAAAATAATAGTTTGTCTGCCCCCTCTCTTCGCCCGAGGCACAAAGATCGTTTCGCACAAGTCGGTAATCGAGGTGGCAGACTCAGTCTCGTGGACTTCATAGCGCGACACATTGATGGTGTCCAGGAGGGGCTTCAGTGCGTTCTGGAAAAAGGGCGATGCCTGTTGCGTGCCCGAGAGAGTGGATATAACGACATGAATGCTGTTGACTGAAGCAGTAGTAGTGCCATCCTTTTCGTCTCCAATGTCTAAATGAGCAGGGAGGCGAGAGAAGAGAGATTTTCGCAATCCCTCTGCTCGGGGGGAATCCAGCAAAGTGCGGGGAATCGACACACGGTCCAACCGGGTCTCGTTCCCATCAGCGTCACCGTTTCCGCCGTTGTTGGAGCCCTGGGACCTTTGGAGGTAGAGAGCTGTTAAGCTACTACTAGTAGAATCATCCAAAGAGGCGTCAGCGTTGGAATCTGATTCTCTGGCGGGAGTGGGCAAGAGGATCGCAACGAGTGACTCGGTCGAGACACCGTATTTCGTCTGGGTTTTGGGATCCTCCCACTCGAGCCTACTGCCATCTGGAGAGACATCGAGGTTACGAGGACTAGTGGAGAGTGCTTCACTTCTTGGTTCCCCCATGTTCGAGCGAGCTAGACGATGGTTTTAGATGCGCTGCTCCCCCAAAGCTGAACAACATTCAGGCCACTACTGAGTTAACCGAGGGACATGTCGATGGTGTTCTGCTTGAAGGTAGGAGTTAAGCATCACAGCATCTCATCCCTGATGAATAATCTTCCCAGAGCATTCCGCCGTAAGTTATGCACTCTTATAAATTGGGGTTTAAATTCCGATAATATCTCGAAACAGTCGCTTTAAAACTCCCCAACAAAATGCGCCCTACCAACTTCAACCTTCTCATCGCACATCATCCTACTTGGCCACCAAGAGTGGTAGACTTCATCTGATGGTACGACTAATCCCTATGAAAAAATAGACCAGAACCCAACTTAATCAGCCTATCAAAGTTACCATGCAACTAGTACATAGTCCGTTTTTGGAAGGCCAATAAAGGCTTTCTGATTCACTGAAAAGATTATATTACGCATTGCTACTACGATCTATACGTAGTGGTTGTAATGCTTGTTGTAATCTAGCTCTATGCCCAGTAACCTCTACTCCGATAAGCCGCCCTTCTGTTTTGAATGCTTTCGCCTCTAACCATATAAATGCCTATCATGCACTGTACCCCCGAAAGTAACTAATGAAAGCAACAGATATCACCACCTTATCACCAACTCTATGAAGACTGAGAACCGCTGGATGGTGACTGGTTCTTTCTCCTGGAAGCAGCGTGCTTGTCGCTCAGGTTGATTGCAATAAAAGTCTTGGGCAATTGAACACTAGAGGATACTGTTAGCAAGCGTATGAGAAATGATATGAGAGACAAAATCGTCAACCTACGTATTGAACTTCGCCTTGAGCGTCTCAATAACCTTTTTCCAGTCATGATGAGCAGTCAGGCTTCTCCGGGGCGCACACCCTATTGCGTGGCGGGAATCAAGTTGCACATCGAGAGGATCAAAGGTATGGCATCCTGGACTGATGGAGATCCGGATCGAATAGGCAAAGGTCGATGCCTCGACATCTCTAGATTCGTATAGTTCGAAACAGATCTGAGAGAGATAGTCCAGCTCTGGAATAGCACGCCGCGCAATCTTGGTTTCAATTCCACCCTCAAGGATGCAGTTGAGGAGAGTATATATATGGGATTCTTTCGTAAAATAGAAAAACGACTTTGCGTTGGGAGAGGCCTGGACTTCTTCCAAATCCATGACAATTTCTTGCAGGAGAGGCAATGAGGTCAAGAGGCCGATCTCAAGTTTTTCACTGTCCTGAATTCCGTACTCTTGCGGCGTCACAAAATCGAACAGGACCTTAGCAAGACTGTATAGCTGCCGAAGTCTGGCGAGCCGTTTGTCCATTTTTGGCTTTGTCGGTGTTGATCCAGGATATAACTTGAAGTAATGATCATATGAATCCTCCAAGGACTCGATTGGCTGCATCAACCCTTGAGATGGTGATTTCTTGTTCGGCGCACCAGCGTTTTCAGAGTTCGCACCCTCGTCGGACCGGTTATCCTCTTCATAGACGAAACCATCTGGCGGCAAAAACACCCACTCGAGGAACTGACGATTATGGAGGGCATCAAACTTCATGCTGTCGTACAACTCCGATAGTTTGCTGGGATCTACTTTTTCAGTGTCACAAAACTCCTTGAACAGTTTCTCCCATCGCTCCTTGAATAATTTTGGGTCCTCTCCGGCACACCAACGGTTCTGGATTTCAGAGGCGTCGTAGTCATCTGTTCCGGGCTTCCTAATACGCTCGAAATTGTGACGCATGACGCTTCGGTGAAATTTCATCAGTTCCACCACAGTCGACAGCACAATTGACGGTTCTGGAAAATTCTCTTTCGGCCAGGCAAACTGAGGTGGTGCCGAGTTCCCCTCCCGCAGGAGTAGCTTCAGCTTCTTCTTAACTTTGTCCATTACATCCTTGGCTGCGTTAGAATCGTCCAAGAGATCCTTTCTCACTTGAATGAAATCATCCGGAAGATCCTTCTCATCCAAAAATGCAGATGCGAAAATTTGGGCTGTAAAACTGTCAGAATTTATGACAAGCAATGGACTGCTAAGGGAAAGAAGCGACATACCGCTGGTGCTAACCCTCCTCTCTGAGCTCGTGAAGATCCGGACATCATTCAGAGCCTCCTTGTTCATAAGTTTCAAGTCATCTCTCATATTTAGTCCGACATCCTGAGCTTGATAGCGCGCAGCATGGGTTGGTTCGCCGCCCCACTTGATGACCAGTTGTAACTTATCAAACACTAGGTCATTTTCCAAGGCTGAGAAACGCGAAAATGTCGGCACAGAGATGGAATCACTACGAGTTGGTGGGCGTGGGTCACCGTCTGAATGAGCTGGCTCTTCGGGTTGAGCAGGCGACTCATCCGGTGTGTCTACATCGCCCCGCAGAGCACGCAATTCTTCCTTGGTGCGCCGTCGGAACATCGGTTTTATCTGCACCTTTGTTCCAGGCCAGTTCCCTTTCTGGTTGAGTGAGGTCTGGAGAAGTGTAAGCTTGTCACGGTCCTCAATGCCTTCTTTCAGAGCCACTTCAACCGCATCAGAGACACTCTGGAGAGCTTCGGCACCCTTGATGACCACCTCCTCCTGATGTCCCTTCAGGAGATCCACGAAAGGTTGAGTATGAAAGGTAAACTTAAACTTCTGCTTTGGAGTGCGGTCTGCATGGCGAATAACAGCCACCATACCTTTCAATTTCCAAGCATGCTTTGAAGATGGCGGTGGTGGAGCAGGAGTAGCATGACCCGTGGCCGATGTCGACTGGGCATCTTTAACGGCCATCCCACCCAACTGTTGAGTCGAATCGTCCTTCTGCTGGGAACCTTTCCGTTCTCCAGTGACGTTCAGATCTAGTGCGGGAGCTGCCGGTGGCGTTGTAACCTCTCCATTGTGACCGATGAGGTGGCTGAGGGGGCTACCATGCAACCTGGTCATACTCGGAGATTTCAAGAGCGACTTCAACGTATGGCGATGGGACGTGCTGCTTGTTTTGCGCGGCGCAACGTTGATTTCCGCAAGCATCCCGTCATACTGTTCAAGGGTTCCGTCTCGACGATGTTTCTCCCTGATGAACATCTCCCGCAGAATCTTGGCCGCTTTGTCATAATAATCGTTGTTGTCTTTAACGAAACTCCATCCATTCACGTCGATGACATAGGAGTCCTGGCCGACACGCAGCAGGTCAAATCCGCAGATTTTCTGTCCAAATCCGTTGGCAATTTTTGTAGCCATTGCCGATTCCTCTTTGCTAAGCTTGGTGATGTACCTGAGCTCTTTACCGTGCGTGTTGCGACGGACGATTCCATCAACCACTGGCGATTTTCGAGTCTCTGCATGGCAGAAGTCGGGGCCAACCGTATAGGCCTTGACATCTTCGGCGTTGTCGACTCTGAGGAACTGTTCGTAGAGGTAGCTACCGTTGGGCTCGGTAATAGATCTGGGAACAGTGAGGTTGGGATCGTACTCAGAGCTCTTGTTCCCAATCTTCCGGAACAGCCGGCGACCCCCTCCGCCAAACGGCGGATCCTTCGGGAAATATATGTGGATATTGTGATCCTCGCCACTGACGGGTTTTTCCACGAATGGCTTCCTGAAGACCTTTCCGTCTACAATAAGAGCCTCACCATCTGGCGACATAGAGACATTTTGCGGCTTCGGGTAACCACCTCCCGTCCCGTCAGGGGGCCCTTCCAATCTTACACCTGTCATGTTGTATAGATGTTGAGCGAGTTCGGGTGACTCCAGCTTTGGGCCTCCATCTCGGTTGACTTCAAGGCGTTTCGGGGTTGGTATACCCATTTGGTCTAGGATCCGAAGGCAGAGACGGCGGTCCCAGAGAATTTTCTGCATCGGCAAGTCGTTGATGCAGAACGGTTTGCGCAGCTCTGCGTAGGCGATAGCCTTGTCCAACGGGAACCCATCGGAAAAGAAGGCGATCAAGAAATCACTGTACAAGTCAGTTGTGGATCAATTCAAGATAAGAGGAAGGGGAAGGGGTTTGCGATGAAAGAGTAATCACACCATTCAGGCCAGTTCTCCACTTCTATTTTTTTTTATAAAAAAAAATAAGTCAGCGCTGACGATGCCTCATAATTTGTGTTTGGACAACCAGGGAATCAACCTTCGTCGAGGATGACCTTGTCACCGAAGACGATGACTTCGAAGTCTCCCTTTGCGTGCAAACGAGTGAGAATATTCTGACTGGGCTTGCTGCGAGCCTTGATGTCCAGGGCACAGACACCAATTCTCCCCAGCAGTGGGGGCTTCGCTGTGGTGGCAGAACATGTTAGCTTGACCGTGCCAAGCAGAGGTGAAAGATCAGGTTGGTTTGTGAGCGGCGGGAAAAACTCACGTTCAGCTTCGCTGGCACTACTTGCGGCCGTGCTTCCGCTAAATCGACGTCGGCCACGAGAAACCCAACCGGAGCGTCCTTCAGCAACAGGTTCATTTCGCGGACTTGGGGAATTAGAGGCCTGAGACGCATGGCCTGATTCAATCAAAGAAGTGAAGGTCAGTTACGTTTCTTCTCCTCTGCGAATGGAAAGATTCTCGAGAAATTTCGTACCTGTTAGGCCCGAGCCAGAGCTCGTGGACGGACCTGAGGGCGCGTCGTCTGGCCCCACATTGGGAGCAGCCCCGGGTGAGTGCCTGGTAGACTCGTCCGTGCCGTTCCGGACAGAGCCTGCGACGCTCGATGCACTGCTCGGTAGCTTATCCATTGCACCCGAGTACAGGCTCGAGGACAGGGAGTACAACGACGAGAAGGAGATGCGGTTTCCGTCACGGTCGACGGATCGTCGTTGCGGTCTCAGCTGCGAGGAAAACGGGTCTTCGGTGGGCGCGTCCGTCGTGGGAACGGAGGCTGTCGTCGACGAAGAAGAACCTTTGACGGCAGCTGAGGGATGAAGCCGTTCAGAAGAGGAGTCTGAGCCCGAGGGGGCCGCTGGGTGGGAGATATCCTGCTGGAGGGCGGAAAGCAAAGGAATGGAAGGAGCTCTGCGCGGGAGCAGGGGCGGCAGCGGTTGAGAAGAAAACCCTGCCGACGCCTGCGACGCACCAGCCGTCAAATCTTTACTAGCAGCAGCAGTAGTAGCAGCGGCAGCTGCAGTGGTGGTGGTGGTGGTAGCCTGTTCGCTGCCATCGCCCTGGGAAGGAATATCTGGGTCTTCCTCCATTTGGACAACTGCGCAAGCGTCGGGTGTGCAACAGCAGCGAGAGCTGGGAGTTCTTTCCTCTAAACACCGTACCCTTGATAGTAGAAGTACCTGGAGTGCGAAGTCTTGGGTATATTAAGTAGTATTGGTACAGTGTGGGCTTCCCGAAGCCCTTCTGATATTCTTCAATTTCAGCGCAATGTGCACGCTGCTGATGATGCCGAACCCTCCTGTTCAGGGCCTTCTTGACCCTCCCCTGTTGACCTCACCAGCTGCAAACGGCCGCTGAGTGAGTGTGTGTCTTCACCACTGCTCCCTTAGGCGCCAGCACAGTCAGAAACTGCCCAGTAGCCGATTAGCAGCCATGCATCTTACTGGATAAAAGTCCATATATATGACAATGACAGCTGCACGCTTCCTGTTTTCTTACGTGGAGGTTGTTGTCCCTGACCCTGTTTTGTTTTTTTTACCATCGACTTTTTTGCCATCTGCCAAGATTCGGGGCAAAGCCTGAAGATAAGACAGATGCCGATTTGTTACCAGATGATGACAGCCCACGGGGACGGAAGAAGGATAACGCGAGTCAAATACTTCCTGTTTACTCAGTACGGAGAACGTTGTATTTACATTTAAATTGGGAAAAGAAGTGCATCCAGTCAATCTCTCCCCAAAAAAGCAACTGCCCACGTCCTGATGTGGCCACCCGCACTGAAAGCACCAAAAGCCTAAACGACTCGGACAGTCCGATTGGACTGTGAACAACAAGCAACGGCACTCCGAAGGGGCTAGTAAAGGCGGTGAATTGCTCCCAAATTAGCTCGCGCCACACTCGAAAGAGAGAGAGAGAGAGAGAGGGGAAGCTGCCGGAGCCTCGGTAACAGGATTAACCTTTTTCCACACACGCACAAAGCAAACTCAACAAACAAGCTCGAACTCGAGAGCTGCAGGGCTGCATTGCTGAGTAAGCCGGAAAAACCCGTCGCAAACTCGAAGGAGACTGAGAGATGGATGGATCAGAGCTGTAGCCTGCGACGGAACCTCTGGCAGCATCTGGGGAAGAAAGGGCCCGTGGTGTAGGCTTTTTCACAGGTCAGCTCGGAATGCCGTCCATTGTCGAAGATAATTTCGATCTGCCTCTCGCAAAGAGGCAGAAAGTTGAGGTTCAAAAAAATGTTGCCCCAGTGAAGCAGACGCCGGGGTCGAGGATATTTTCTCCTTTTCGTGTAGGTTTCCTTTTTTTTCCCTTTCTCTCTTGTTTTTATATTTCCTCTGGATAGTTGTGTGGAACAATGTGGCTAACAATCTGACACTATTTCTTTGCGATTCAAGACTCTGGGCCTAGTATCGCCGACCAAGGTTCCCTTTACATCCGTGGCGCTAGGCAAGACCACCTTCCAGATCACCACTTCTGTCGGGAGATGCTTGCAGACGTACGATCTCCGTCGAGGGTTGAGCTTGATCTTCTTGTCTCGACCCCAGACACCAGCGAATGTGACGGCGATATACGCGTGGAAGGACCGTGTGTTTGCGGCCTGGGGAGGGGCGTTGCCAAAGGAGCCTCGAGGGGTCTGGGTGTTTAAGCGCGGAAAGAAAATCGCAGAGCTTGACATGCCTGGGGGATCGAATGAGCCAATTGAGCAGCTCTTGGTGCTCGGATCGTGGATCGTCGGTTGCGGTCGTCGCACCATCGAGGTGTGGAAATCAGCGAGCTTGGAGCATTATACCACTCTTACTCCCAGAGGAGCCGCAGGCGGTCCGGTCCTCTCGGGGAAGATGTGCACGGTGCCGACGTATCTGAACAAGATTTTCGTCGGTAGGTCTGACGGCGGTGTCGATATCTGGAACGTCGGAACGGGGAAGCTCGTTTACACGATCCTACCCCCATTCCCCAACGCAGGGGCGGTGACCGCTCTGGAGCCAGCGCCGGCGTTGTCACTCATGGCGATTGCATACGGTAGTGGTGCCTTGACGATCCACAATGTCAGCACTGATCAATCTGTGCTCCAACTGCGAACTCCGTCGAGCGGCACGCCGCCCGTGGCAACAATTTCTTTCCGGACTGATGGCCTGGGAGCGGGTAATGATGGAAGGAAAGCGGGCGTCATGGCGACTGCCGGAGGTGACAGCGGTGATGTCACATTATGGGATCTCAACGACGGAGGGCGAGTTGCTGGTATCCTCAGAGATGCACATGAGGCTGCGGGGGAAGAGCGCATCACGGGCGTCAACAAGATCGAATTTCTGAGCGGACAACCCGTCATGGTGTCCACCGGCATGGACAATGCTCTCCGGTCCTGGATCTTTGACGAGACTCCGTTTTCCCCCATCCCAAGGCCACTCCATTCGCGCTCTGGACATTCTGCTCCTGTCACGACACTCATGTTTCTTCCAGCTGGTTCCGACGGCTCTGATGCTTTTGGCAAGTGGCTACTTAGCGCTAGTCAAGATCGAAGCCTGTATGGCCTGAGTCTGCGAAAGGACTCGCAGAACACGGAGCTTTCTCAGGGGAAGGTCAAGAGCAAAGCCAAAAAGATCGGTCATCTGCACGGGTCAATTACTCAGACGGTGAGAGCGGAGGATCTCAAAACCCCTGAAATTACATGTATAGCGTGTTCTCTCAATCGCGATGGTGGAATGGGGGCCGCCGTGGGTGGGCCCATCTGGGCCAATCCAAAAGCTACGAATGCTGAGAGTACAAATATAACTGGATGGGAGAGTATTGTGACAGGACACAAAGGTGACAAGTATGCACGGACCTGGCTCTGGGGCAAAAAGAAGGCTGGACGGTGGGCGTTCGAAACGGGTGACGGAACAGAAGTCAAGGTACGTTTTGAGCAGGAAACTGATCGAGAACTAGAAAAAGAAAACATAGAAAAATTTCGAAAGCTGACTCTGCATAGAGTGTTGCGGTCTCTCCCTGTGGGACGTTCGCTCTTGTTGGCTCTGCTGGCGGCTCGATAGACATGTATAATCTGCAGTCCGGGCTGCGTCGACAGTCATACCCGGCACGCATCACGCCAGCGCAGGCAAGGAAACTCAAACTTCAGCAGATAAGCGGCCAACCTGAGCATGGGCTGCTTCGTCCGAATCAAGGGAAACACACCAAGCCTGTGACCGGTCTGATGGTTGATTGCTTAAATACGACTGTCATCAGCTGTGGATTGGATGGCAAGCTCAAGGTATGCTTCGGACCGTAGCCTTATTGATACAGCTCCATTCTCATTATGGGATTTTTCTCTGCAGTTCTGGGATTTCCATAGTGGACAACTCAAGGACGAACTCGACTGGCATCCGATGTGTGCAATCACCGGCCTTCGATCCAGCCCCTCCAGCGACCTCGTGGCTTTGAGCTGCGATGACCTCTCAATTCGGGTGATCGATATCGAGACTAAAAAACTCGTTCGAGAACTCTGGGGCTGTGTTGGCCAAATCAATGACTTCTGTATCTCCAACGATGGTCGATGGGTTGTGGCCGCGTCGATGGATTCCGTTATTCGGGTCTGGGACCTCCCTACTGGCCACCTCATCGATGCATTCCGTCTAAAGAACACATGTACTTCGCTGGCGTTTTCGTCTACAGGGGAGTTCCTGGCTACTGCACACGCTGATGGAGTTGGAATCAATCTTTGGAGCAACCGTAGCCTATTCATGCATGTGCCAACGAGCCACATTGATGAGGATTCCATTGCGGAGATTGAGGCACCCACTGCGTCCGGAGAGACAGGGGTGGCCACCATTGAGGCCGCGTTTGAAGAGAGTCACGAGTCAGACCCTCAGTCAGGACCAACCATGACTGCTGAGCAACTTGGGAAGGACATGATGACCCTGAGTATCACCCCGAAAAATCGATGGCAGACCCTTCTACATCTGGAGCAGATTAAGGTGATTTTATTTTCCTTTCGAGGTGCTCTTCATCTATCAGGAGAAAAATCATTTGCTGACATCTTGACAGGAACGCAACAAACCCAAGGAAGCTCCCCAGAAGCCTCAGAAAGCGCCCTTCTTCCTCCCCTCGACGCTCTCTAAGCCCGAAGCCACCTCAAGCAATCCCTCCACAGACGCTGCAGAGGAAGCTCTCAAGCTCGCTGCTGAACGGTCTCGCATTGCCAAATTGCAACGCACCCACGGCGCAGACCTCCAGATCTCCCAGTTCACTTCTCTACTCCGCGCCGCCAACGCTTCTGGCGACTTTACCTCATTCATTGACTACTTTAAATCCCTCTCTCCGGCGAAAGCGGATCTGGAGATCCGCTCCCTGGATCCGCGCGCTCGCGGGTACGGAAACGAGTTCACTGCATTTGTAAGGGCGCTTACGGCGCGGTTGAAAGAGAGAAGGGATTTCGAGTTGGTGAATACGTGGATGGCCGTTTTTCTCAGGGTGCACGGGGATGTCATCGCCGCGTTGGAAGACGGGGAAAACAGGGAAGATATGGACGTGGACATGGGTGAAGACGGGAATCTGGGATCTTTGCAGGATGCATTGGCGGAGTGGAAAATCGAGCAGGATCGTGAGGGCAAGAGATTGGGTGATCTTGTCGGATACTGCAGGGGTATTGTTGGATTCCTGAGGTCAGCGAGATAAAATCGGGTTGAGCCGATACCTGTCTTGAACCATGGGTTATTATTTGTCTTGTACACAACGTTTTTGAATGATTTTTCATGACCACCATCATCGGGATTACAGGATCTGTTCATATTGATCTAGGGCTTTTGGCCGGCTCCAAACAGTGCAACTGTCTTGTATCGCCGAATTGAAATCTTATGTGCCTCGTTCGTGCAGACCCATGTCAATTACTACGAGTTGGGCGTCCGTTCAAACACGACGATGATTTTGGCTTTCTCTGGTACAAATACGTTTGTTCCCATTTTCAGAGCCATTTCAAGTCTTGACATGTTTTTTTGTCTCCTATCGGACGAATTGTCGTTTGACGACGACCATAAGGTAACAATGCCCACTCTGTGAACTACCGCGCGAGCTGAAGGAGGCGATCATCGAGCTGAAGGAATTGAGTTGAATAACCATCAATTCCTGAGCTGGGACTCAGTCTGTCGAGGAACGGTCCGCTTTCCATCAAGGCACATTCGTCAATGTACCATTGTCGCACGCATTATGTGACTCATGCATTTTTCCAGCCTCGCTACACCCTAACTAGAAGGATGTTGTTTTATCAAGAACATATGCCTTAATCAGCAGCTAAGTCCATCCAGTGTAGTATTGGTGGACGTCGAATTGGGAATTCGTAGTACAGGTAGTATGGAGTAAGAAGCATGGATTCATCGAAGTAATTAACGGCATCAAGTTGTTCTCGCGCGAGATCAACCATGACTGAGCGGATCAACCGTTGTGCCGACGAAGTTGACCGTGCACACGTCAAATTATGTAACCACATGCGCGTCAGAGCAGAGCCGCATCCTCGCGGCTGAGGATCTGCAGTCCCCGCCACTCCAGGAAGCGACTCTCGTGGACGTCAAGATCGCAAGGCTCTCTCAGGTGGTGCTGCCTCTGTGCGTCGCGATGCAGAGTTGAGGCTATTCGAGTTTTGTTGTTTTGTGTTTCAGACTCTTGCAATGCCCCTGATACTTTCTGCATCTACCTATCGACTCTGTTATCGCCGGTTTTTGTGAAGCCCCCAAGTTGTCGCTGCCATAGGGCTCACCTGTGGAGATAGCGCGATTGGCAGATCGCCAAAAGCGTGCGAATTAGTCGAGAAACCCCGTTCTATCTTCGAATTGGGCCAGGCTGTCACGGTATTACATCACGAAATAAAGGGCTCGATCTCGAAGCATTGTTGTTCCTTTGATTTGCTTGGATTGATGGGAGACAATTTGTCACTTGCGCATCCTTGACCTTTGTTACAGCCCGCTTAGACAAAAACACGAAGAGGAGCAGCACTGCACGCATCATACTTGAGCGAATCCGTTTCTTCCGCTGGTCAATACCTTAGTGTTGCCTGATCTGGGAACTCCCTACTCCTTCAAGACTCCGTAATCACATTTCACTTATCCACCGACTGAACCATGAACTGGGGCCTCTTCTTCCTCCTCATCATCCCCTTACTCCTCTGTTTTGGCGTCGCCTGGATTGTCTACACCCAGGTGCGCGCGCGTCGTGCCGGTCTCCCTCCTCCGTCATGGAGAGCTTACATACCGTTCACGTCGGCCTCTTCTACGTATCGCGACAGCAGCTTTCCCAGTCCGCGTCGGGGAGGCATTGTGGACTGGTTCAGAGATCAGTATGCGAAAATCCGATATCGGCGCACGCATCGTGGGGCGTACGAGGACATGGAGTCGAGACGGACAGCTTATGGAGGTGGAGAACACGATGAGGTCTGGGATTCCCGGCTCGGTGGGGATGACACCGGGTATGGACAAGGCGGGCCAAGAGGATATTATGAAGAACACGAGTTCGACTTTGTGTCAACTTTGAGAGACTCGCCTTACAACAGCTACAGCGGGCAGGGCTATACGGTCAAGGACGATGAGCCAGAACGAGGTCGAACCCGGAGCCGTGATCCGCCCGTCCAAGTCAAGCCCTCGAGCCCCGATGAACTTGAGCCTAAGCCTTTGCCAAATCCATTTGGCGACAATGCTGAAGTGAGCCAACTAAGAGATGTTAGCCCTCGTCCGGAACAAGGAAGCGCCGTGGCCAGTCACCAAAATACCAGCCAAAGCCCGACTGGAAGGAGAAGTCCCTTATAAAGGAGTCTTGTTATGACGGGTTACGTCTTTTCTTTTTAAAGGGCTTGCTTGTCAGCGTCTGATCTGACCCCTTAGTTTGACGGAAACGTGGCGAGAGATGGGGGTAGTTCCAACCCCTTTTTATAGTGTATATTGGCTCTTTGCATATATCACGGTTGTTCCGTTTCTTTGCGTAGTTCTCTCAGATCGGGACGGATTGCCCAAATGAATGGCGGAATATTTTTGCAGCGGAGTTTGACGGCGGATAGGGTCTATTTAGGCGGTGTCTCCTAGGATATCATACATATTTATTGACCTTTTAGACTGCCCTTGATTCAGTGCCTCCATTGGGCTAGTCCTTTTCTTAGTTTTCGAAGATTTCGGGGTGCGGAACTCTGCCTCGTCCGAGGACTGCGCGTCTTGTTCTCCGTTTGAGCTTTTGGTAGATTGGTAGTTCCGCTCAGAGGAGATGTCGCTCTCGCGTTCTTCTTGAGCGAGGAACTTTGACATCACTTTCACAGAGCTATCAATTCTTCCTCCTTCTCGATTTTCATTTCTGGAGTCGCATCTCGACTGCGTCAGTATGCGCAACGGTGGCAGATTTGACAAGGCGTCAAGAAGTCGCGCAACCACTGCCTTTGCATGTCCCTCTAATCGCGGGAGCGCAGCGGCAGCAAGGTCCTTCAGTACTTTAATGGAGTACAAAACAGCTTGCACCTGCGCATTCAGGTGAAGGCTTTCCCAGTCGAGCCGGCTCCCGACATATCCTCTGTTCAGAAACTGGCGCACGCCCGTTGGATCCGGCACTTGGTTGTTGTTCTTCTCAAATGGCCGCCATATCTCAATCAACGCGAAAGTTTTCCAGGACACCATACCACCCCTTTCTTGACCCAGGCCTACTGCTTTTACTCTCTGTAACAACTCTTCGACGGCACCATTTATATCCTTTCGCCTTAAGAGTCCCAATGCAGATGATGATATCCGATCGCCCTTCCTATAATACTCCAAGACGCACTGGTTTAGGTTGATCTTCGGAAAGGCCATATCAAACAGTGAGTACCCCAACCTCCTTATTTCACGCCCTTCAGACCAGGCGCACCGTCGCGCGTAGTTTTCCGTCAGGAAAGGAAGGTAGATACGAGGAGGTTCCTCGCCACATCTCAATTCTCGGATTTCATACTGCAAACACAGCTCCAATAACTTTGGGTCGAGAATGACATCCTCTGACCCAGAGGTGTGTCGATACGCTGGCGCCTCGTACTCTCTCAGAAAAGCACGGTAGGAATCGCTAGGTTGCTCATCGACGAGATACTCCTTGCATCGTTGGACTAACGTCAACAGACTCGTGTTTGGGCTGGTCTTTAACTCGAATGCCAAGCGTTGAAGGTTGGATATGCCACACTTCTTCGCGACTAGCTCTTGGTTGAACTTTGTAGCGCGAACTCGGAACGAATTAAGGCCTGAACCTGGAATTTGCACAGTCTCTATGGAGTCAAGGAAGATTACACCCCCTCCCGGACCGAGGTCATGTACCAAAAAGTCTGAGTCGCCAGTTAGCACAGGTGCGCGAGACACCTTGGCAGCCTCGGCGGTGTATATATCTGCCTCACCAGGCACGATATGCGTAATACCAGCCCAAGGAAAGTTCTCTGGATTTTCTTGATAGCGATCTTCATCACGCACGTATTCTTTGATCGTCTTCCAATTCCACCTGTATTTCAAGTCCTCGATCACAGCTGGAACCATAAAGGGATTTGCAGGAACCTTGCGTATCGTTGCGGCGGAATGACCTCTGCCAAACACCATTTGTGCAGTAATGTCCAAAGGATCCTGGCGAATGCTAAGTGGATGAAATCCGGTGGGATTGGTATAGCAGAGTGTTTGTAGCTTCACCCTCGAGGCCTCCATACGGGACAGCCTCGTGGGCCGTTTTGCAGGCGGCAACGCGCCATCAAAGCATATTTTCTCCCTATTTTCTTCCTTAGCTTCAATGCTTTTGTACAATCAATAGCGTTATCGCTATTGCGGAGCCACAGAAGGTAAGAAGACAACACACACTGTAACATTCAAGTCTCTCAAGTAGAGTAGGAATCTCATGGTCCCGATGCTCACCTCGTCGCTAGATGGCTGAGCATCCACAGGGTTGAACCTCTCCTCCATCCTCGACAGCAGGCAGAAGTGGACATGATACACTAACGAAGGTCCATCTATGACCACAGACGTGATTTGCTTCAGTCCATCGTCGCCATGTTCAGCATTTCCAAACCAGACGGTTGATCCATATGGCTGTAAAAGTCGCTTCAAACCTGAGATACCCATTGGGATTTAGATTAGACCAGCACATTGACAGCAAAATGCAGTATATTACGGGAAGAATTCCCAACAGTGAAACTGGAGTCCTCCTTCTTCAGGAAATCATGTTGACTTTCAAGGTTGCTTTAACTGTTTTCCATATCTTATCGTCACGTGGAAATCCGATGCACCAAGTTGCACCAATCATCACCCCTATATTTGAACCACTTCAACTTCCTTGAACACGCAAATGGCTTCATGCTATCAGACGACTTGTGGCACTTTTTGTCGACCGTGACCTGGGAGTTTCCAGGTTTCAATGCTCCTTGACTCAAGCGATCCACTGCCGCCTGCTGCTATTGCGACTGCATCAAAATCAATATACGCCGGCGATAGTCTCCCAAAGTCCAAGTTTGAGTTTTGCAAGAGCCAGTTGAAAGTCTCTATGCAACAACCCTTGCTTGTTTGGCACATCATTCAGGGGCGGGTTTGCTAGCTCGATGTGTAGCTCGTTTGATTTTCTTTTCCCTCAGCTGAAGTCGACGGCGACAAATCAGAGCAGATAGCACGCACCATCGCTCAACAGACCAGTTGCAATTGATTCTGATCTTGTTCCCTGCATGATGTTGGTCACTTGAACCATTCTCACCTCGAAGCTCCCCTGCGCGACCAATGTTCTCATACTCGGACGTATCAACAAGGCAACTCCGCTACCTTGCGGGCATAGCGTGCCCAACTCTCAAGACTATGGTCGACATGTTGTCCTCTATACCCTTGCCGCAATATGATATCGACATCAGTGCTTTTTTACTTGAATAAATTGACAGGAAAGGACCAAGTTGGTACTTCTGTGACGATAATAAAACGCCCGCGCCACTTTCCTAGGGTAAAGCCGGACCTGACATATTGGATAGGAGTTGGTCCAAACTCAACACTTTGTGGTTTTCCACAGGCACGCAAACTCGATCGCGGTCCACAGTGTCCGCGACGAATGTGTCGACGTGGTTTTTGAAGGCAATGAGGTTATTTCTGTTTCCTCCATCGGTGGCCGTTAGAGTACAGTCATGGCCTGGCTTGCCACCGGAACAGCTTCATTTTCATCGTTCCCTTTTCAGTAGCAGGCTCTGGCCTACTATTGTTTTGTCCAATGCTCAATTCGTCAAACGTTTTACATATTGGCGTGTCAATGGTGACTCTTAAGGCTGAGAGTTGTGAAAGATACCTAGTTTCATTCTTGTGCGATATTATCCAGAGATATTTCAACTGTTTTGTCGTCTTCAGCTTGGCCGTTTTTGATCCAGTATGGCCGTAAGATGGAAAAATCCCATCAGACTGTGTCAGGTCCTCCCATATATAGATTGATTTACACAGCAGTGATTATAACAAAGAAAGATGAACATGTTTGTCCAAGGTTGGACTTAGGGTATCTCCTATATTTAAAGGAACCCTTCAGGCGCCACGACAAACCGTATCTAATGGCTCGGCGGCCGTCATGCAGTCACTGACGGCCATATAAATGAGCTCGCGGAATCCCACAGAACTCAACTTCTCTTCCTGCCTCTCCTAGACATTCTTGCTTCGTCTTCTCGAAGCGTACTTCTTCCCCTTCTCTGCGAGCCATGGCTACCTCACGGGCAGGAATTCTCAAAGACCTCCTACGCTACGGGAAGTACTCCGATTTTACCCTTACTTGTGGAGGTCGCGTCTTTCATGTTCACCGCGCCGTCGTCTGCCCACAGTCCCCGTTTTTCGAGGCAGCAGTGAACGGAAACTTCGCGGTACGCTGGCATCGAACCATCTCTTCTACGTTGCTGACAATGGCATTTAGGAAGCACACTCGAAGAATGTTACTCTACATGAAGACCCAGAAACAATTGAGCGCATGCTGTCTTTCATGTACAATCGGGACTATGACCAAGCAGGAAGACAACCCCATGCGGAAGACGGTGACGACCTCACTTCGAACGACGGCGACTCGGGGTCACGCGAGCCGTCTGACTCGTTGCGCATTGCTTACAAGCTGGCCCTCAATGATAATCCACCACCCGAAAACCCAAACACCATCCCAATCATCGCAGAGAACAACCTCAAAGTTTACATCGCTGCCGAAAAATTTGGCGTTACTGCGTTGAAAGAGATGGCGCTGAGACGACTCATCTCATGGGCGCATGAGCACTATGAGTCAGAGGCGTTTCCCGAAGTTCTTCGCAATATCCTGACTACGGTCCCCCCTCACGACCACGACCTCCGTGATGCCCTGGTCTTGTTTATCGTTAAAGTCATCAATGACATTATGGGCGATGACCTACTTCAGGTCTTAACTGAATGTGACGCTATCAGTGACGTCTTGAAGCAAGTTGTTGCCAATCGTGCCCATCAAAGAGAGGAGTTCACCAGCCGCCAAATCAAGTTGAAAGACCATGCAAAGTGCAAGAGTTCCTGGGGTCACCTTACTTATTCGGTCGAGTACGACAAATGGGAATGCAAGGCTTGCGAATGGAGTACCTAAGTCTCTCAAAAGGCTCTTTTGAATCACCAATCTGAGCGCGTTGATCCCCTCAATCTTTCTCAATGTCTAAGTTTTCTATAGCTAGGAATGTAGCCTACTTTAGGACAAATCTTCATTCAATCCCAGAGTCTCGGTCTATTGCACAAGGGCTCCTTCTCTTATTTTTCTGTGCTTCATCAGCTCGTCTTACTTCAGCGGCAAATACCCCTCAGTATACTCCTTGTTTAGTCTTTTCTCAATCCCTTCTCTTTGGCTTGTTTCTGACCGCCGTAAAAACCGTTAGGCGTCTTACACTCTTCTTCCTTGGTACATTCAGCTCCTCATCCAAGTCAGGATTTGGACCCCTGCTGTCGTTTCCCTTAGCAGGTTTCTTGCCGGCCTTGTATTCAGTCCATGATAATCTGCGCGCATGACTTCTCCATCTTAGGTTGCTTCCCAATTACTGAGATGGTGCAGCACAGTTAACAGGACATGGCCTGTGAATGCCTGAAGCCTTGATACAAGAAATCCAAGTGAGACTGATGTGAGCAATATAACAATACCAGAGATGACGTCAATAGGACACATCCCTCCTTTGTCAGAATGTTTTTGTTGTTGAACGCGACTTCACAGTGATTTCCTAAAAGGGGAACGCTTGCACTCACGTCCAGCCCACAAAAACACCTGACACTTTACATTTTTTTCAGTGTCAACAACCTTTTGTTCAGTGAGGTTTCATTCTTGCCGAGCTCTTTGTTTAGTGACAAGAACGTCCCTGAACATTTAAGTGGTCATCGTTCATTATCAACAATGGCACCAATGCACTTGGCCAATCTGTGCAATCTCCTGCTTCAGGAAAG
Organism: Malbranchea cinnamomea; assembly: GCA_900128795.2. NCBI lineage: Eukaryota > Fungi > Ascomycota > Eurotiomycetes > Onygenales > Malbrancheaceae > Malbranchea > Malbranchea cinnamomea. The sequence goes on along the minus strand of FQSS02000563.1, from coordinate 53,116 downwards.
ATATTCGGACTTCACCATCACATGCGGTGGCCGGACTTTCCCTGCTCATCGAGCTATCGTCTGTGTCCAATCTCGGTTCTTTGAGGCAGCACTTGATGGCAAGTTTGCTGTAGGTTGACTTCACTGGGGCGTTCAAGTGACTGCCTCTCCTAATTTAAGTGATGTAGGAAGCGCAGTCGAAGAATGTCACCTTGGTGGATGAAGATTTTGCAACAGTGGAACGGATGTTGTCGTTCATGTACACTGGCGATTATCAGCAGGAAGATGTCCGCCATGACTCGGAGGAAGAGACCAATGGAGAGCGCCCGTCTGCAATGAGCACCGAGACAGACTCCGATAAGCTTTCTCTGTCAGTCGGATTTAATAATGTCAAGCTCTACGTGGTTGCGGATAAGTATGGAATCGAGCCGTTGAAAGCTCTCGCCCAGGAGCGGTTCATCGACTGGTTCAAGAGATACAGCGGAGAAGAGCTCGCTGAGGTCACTCGCTTCGCGCTGAAGTCTCCACCACCTCATGACGATTGCCTTCGTAAAGCGATTATCGATACCGTCACTGACCTTGTCCGTTTTAACCTTGAATGGCTTGCGGCAAACGATGAACTTATCAATGTTGTGGCAGAGTGCGGGGCTATCGACGAGTTACTCAAGGAGCTCGTGGCAAAAGGTGAAACTGATTCAAACGAGCGTCGAGAGCGGATGGAAAAGTTGAGACGGAGGGTTCTTTGCGCAGGTTGCCACCTTTCTCCCGGGCTGACCCCTGACCAAGGTGAGATGCATTGTGCTAGGTGCCAGTTCAAGGCTCTGATGCGCTAGAAAGGACATTCGACAATGACGTGGCTCCACGGCTGGATTGCGAGGGGTGAGAAACCTGTCGGCTTGCCTGTCGAGCCTTGAAATTGAATTCCAGACATCTCCGTCATGTAACCTACTAGTTTTTTTCGAGGGGAGTTTCTGCTTCGAGCGTGGAGCCGTGTCCAAGATCTCTCTGGGTTGACGACTCGGGAACTCAACGTCTTACCGTGTACCTGAAGTAGTAGCTTCTAGTTGTCATTCACCCGGAAAGAATCGAATCCACCTGGAACTTAATTGCTTCCCAAATTAACTAACGTCAGCATGAAACCGTTGCAATGCTCATATTGAAAATGAACGTGGAGTATCTGAATATGCCTTACATTGCTAGGAAGACCGTATGTAATTTAAAGCCCGATGCGGCTAGTAGCCGTGTTTGGCATCTAACATGCCTGCTTCTCAAGAGTCGTTTGGTCAATTTCTTCCAGGTGAAGGAGAAACAATATGGAATGAGTTTTCATCGCCAATTCAGCTCATCAATGTCGCACTCCCACAGATTGTGAACTACAGTCCGCAAGGTCAAACGAAGACTCGTGTCCTGTCCTGAGAGGAGATAGTTATGGAAATAAGGAAGTAACCTTGAGAAAGAGCAGCAGTGACTTCAATTGTTGATAGACATGCGAGGTGCGCACAAGCATCAATGCTGAGGTGCGTACAAATCGCAACCCATCTTATTTTTCTATGTACAGTGTTATTTCGGTCTCTGAGCTCTCCATGCCTGTCTGCGCAACACGGCCGTGCGAAGTACGCCATGGAAGCGATATATGCGAATCGCCGAGCCGGCGGCGTTGGCATGAGCTCGGTCATTCTGGTCAGGTGAGGCAGGGCTCCTAGGCAGCTCATGAAACCTGTCACGGGAAACAGAAAGCTTGAGCTTGCGGCCATATCAACAGCGCTGTAAAAGGATCGTCGGATCGCCGTAAGGTGAGGGGCAGTCCATGACTCTGCACACCGGATGACTTGGCGAGTCTTCTACAAAACGATGGATCATCACTCAATTCAGGTCCTCCTAGCGACGTCACTTTTCGGGGGCGTCTGGAAGCCTCTCAATGACATATTTTGCGCGCGCAACGCTCATGATCGGGACGCCGGGAATTTTCCTTCATATCGATCATCAGGATTTAATCGTCGCAGGATGGATATTTCGTAGTTTTCAAAAATGGAAACTTACCTAATCCTTCGCTTCAGATTCCGATCATTTGTCGCAACTATATAAACTCGATGTTTTATAACGCGGTCAACGAGACAATCGTCGGCATAGGTACCCTTGTGGTCACACTTCAATCTTTCAAATCGTGGATCTTTGGCCACACGCAAAGCTAACCGATACTTAGGTCCCAGTTTTTCCAGTTCCGCAAGAACGCAATCCGTGATGATCGGGATACATTTAGCATAAAGGCAGTCCATCATGGAAGGAATCACTTCGAGCTTGTGCTGAATCGTGTGGGACAAAAAGTTCGTATCCACTAAAATCGAGTAAGGCGGCGCGAGAGCAGTGTTGTACTGAAAGAATAAAGCCGAGGGGACCTGAGGACTGCATACAAGGCAAATATATCAGCAATATGCTCTAGCGCAAAGACAGCTGGTTGTCGCATACACTTCTCGAACGACATCGTCTTTCTTCTGTTTCTCTTCAGCTTTTGCCTGGTTCTGCTTCCTACGGAATGGGTCAGTTGGTAGAACTAGTGATCAGGCCAGATGGGCTTCTGTACAGTCGGCTATCTCGAGTGGTTATCGCTCTTTTAATCTAAAATACAGTCTTAGCACGCGCCAGCAGGGAGCAGGGAGCAGAGAGAAGAGCACCAACCTGCGCGAACTTTCTAGTCCGTTTATTGATACCCATTTTGTCGCAAGCTAAACCCGACGGTGATACACGCGCAGAGACAGAGTGCTCGACGAAGATTAGAGAAAAATTCTCGTTCTGACCGTAAATTGCTGGGTGTTACGAGTGTAGTGGACTTTCCAACGTTCCAATCCTCCTCGACGAAAGATTTCATGCGCTTTGGTCTTTCACTGGGTATGTTTGGCTTCTTTGCATCTCTTTTTTTGAGGCTTGAGCACTAACCCTTGGCGCCAAGAATTTCAAAAGCCAAGATGCACGTGATATGTCGTAAAATCCGCAGATTTGAGGTTTCCAAGCGCTCAAACCTCCTGTCAACTGATTGACTGGGAGTCAGCAAAGGGAGCGTGAAGGCGCATAATGTGGGCGCATTCACTGTGCAGACCGTGCCTGAGGAGGCTTCTTCGGCCCATTGTTGAATGTCATTTTCCATCCCGACCCTTGTCTGCACAAGGAAAGCGAACTTTTCATTTCTCCCGACCAGCACACTACTCAGACGATTTCAAGTCGTCAGAAGGCAAAACACCAGCTGGGGACCCAAAGATTGCCGGAAAGGCGGACCTTCAATATGATCATGAGAAAGTACAACATGAATTTGCCAGCTTGCTTGAGCAATTTGGGCTGGCAGATATTCCCGAGCCGGCAAATCAGCAGGGGCAGGGTGTCGAGATTAATTCTGGGCAGATTGTCATTACGGACCAGAAATTAAGCAAACAGAGACATAAGACCCTACTTCTTCTGTGGCCTGCAATGAGATCCCTGTCGAGGCGTGATTTCCAGAGACTTGAAAGGAAAGGGAAGCATATCCAAGGTTGGAGGGTTGGAGGACTTGAAGAAGGTGAGCCCTGCCGCCGCAGCGCCGTCTCAGAACATCTCTTGTTAGTTTTCAGAGCTTTCCTGACATCCAGCAGTTATACCCGTTCGTTCTCGTTTAAATCTGCAGTATCAGGATGGCTGGATCCTCATTTTCGCTTCTCCAGCAGATGCGTACGAATTTCAGTCCCGAGCTAGCATACTCCGAGACCTGGCACGGCAAGCGATGCCCAAGACGCCAACGTCAGGAATACAACCTCCGCGAAATTTCCCTGACTTTAGCGACCCCAAAATCGAGGGGTTCACAATCCGTGACTATACGCTCTCTACACCCTGGCAAACGGCAAACTTGTTCGCATATCTTCACCCGTTTCCTCAATCACTGCAACGTTATATCGACTTACATCGTACCATCATTTCCTCAGATCATAAAGGTTGGGAGGTTTTCCCCGTTCTAGTTTGGGTGGACCAACAACACGAACTAGCGCTCGACCCACAGTTGCTTGAATACCTTATACATGAGGATGGAAATAGTAGAGGTGCTCGCTGGCAACTGGTGGACAGCGACGACGCGATCACTCGGGTTACTGGGAGATTGCGTCATGAATTGCTGGACAGCGGTAAAGAGCCCCGAGCGCAACTGGGCACTCGGCCGGTCGACGCTCTACGTGTTCTCTTCTCATCAGAGTCAGAGGCGCGAAGGTTTGTGCGGACGTGGCATCGCACGCCAGTGCCACGCCATGTATTCGTAACTTTCCGCGGGGGGCCTCGACCACTCATTAAAGCTGAATGCTTGTTTCATACTGATGGCTACTGATCTTGTCCCTAGGAGAGCCAGGGGTCCTTCCCACAGTAAGCCCGTTGAAACTCTCGAGCCTCTCCGAGCAGAAATAGGAATTATATCTTCAGAAAGTAGGCACGTTCAATGGTGTTGAAGGCTCACCCATGTGTCCAAGTTACTTTCTGGTTTTTTTCACTTTTCTGGTTTCAGCCCTGGAGCGCCTAGTCCCAAGGACTTGTGGCAATTTTCCTCTTTTCTCGCAACAGTTCAGCCTATGGTGACAGGATCATGGCCGTGAAAATGAAAGTCACTCTATCATCTTATGCTCTACGTTGCCCATCGAGCGTCTCCAGACGCAGTTTTATTCCGCGGCACGGGAATGGTCGCCGTGTTAGATGACCACTCAGGCCTCAAACATATCGCAGGCACGAACAGGCCGACACTGGCGACTGCTCTCAGATAATTTGAAAGGGGTAAAACTGGCGGGTCCCTTTTTATTATTCGAATACCGGTCTATGAGACCGTCAGCTCAGCAATGCTTCAAGTCATTGCCCGCAAAACGCGTGGAGTCTCTTCATGAAGCTAAATCTACATTGAACTACTATATACAACTACCAGAGATTTATGCATAGATGAATAGACTAGACAGTTGTTACTTTCGCACCCTAAGGTGCCCCCTTGATACTTCTCTTTCCTGGAAGAGCGTGGAGGACGAAGTGACTCGTGAGATGTGTAGGCGTAGTCCTCAGTCCAAGACATCTTTGATCTAGGGCTAGGCTAGCAATGAACTAGAAAGAATAAATGAAGGTGACAAGAAAAAGAATTGCAATCTACCTGACAGAACAGACCAGAGAGTAAAAGAAAAACCAATTTAAGCTCAGGGATACTGCAAGGGGGGCACGAGGATAGTTTTTCCGTAACATCTTCCGTCACAGAGCTAGCAGATTCGAGTTGTTG